>CM075733.1:3947492-3962492 GCA_037974335.1 Prionace glauca | reverse complement strand
TGAGGGAACCATGGTTCACAAAGGAATTTGAATGTCTTGTCAAGAGGAAAAAGGAAGTGTATGTTAGGATGAAAAAACAAGGTTGCGTCGCTTGAGGGTTACAAGGTAGCTAGGAATGAGTTAAAGAAAGGGCTTAGGAGAGCTAGGGGGGGCATGAAAAGTCCTTGGCAAATCAGACTAAGGAAAACCCCAAGGCTTTTTACTCTTATGTGAGAAATAAAAGAATGATCAGGGTGAGGTTGGGGCCAGTCAAAGACAGTAGTGGAAACTTGTGCATGGAGTTAGAAGAGATAGGAGAGGCGTTGAATGAATACTTTTCTTCAGTGTTCACTAAGGAGAGGGGCCATGTTTTTGAGGATAAGTGTGTGATACAGGCTGAAAAGATGGAGGAGGTAGATGTCCTGAGGGAAGATGTATTAGCAATTTTGAAAAAACTGAGGGTCGATAAGTCCCCTGGGCCAGTTGGGATACATCATAGGATACTTTGGGAGGTAAGGGATGAGATTGCGGAGCCTTTAGCTTTGATCTTTGGCTCCTCACTATCCACAGGGATTGTGCCAGAGGACTATAGAGTGGCGAATGTTGTTCCTCTCTTCAAGAGAGGAAATAGAAATGACCTGGTAATTATAGGCCCGTTAGTCTTACTTCGGTGGTCAGTAAGTTAATGGAAAGAGTCCTGAGAGATAGGATTTATGACCATTTGGAAAGATGTAGCTTAATCGGGATAGTCAGCACAGTTTTGTGAGGGTTAAGTCCTGCCTCACAAATTTGATTGAATTCTTTGAGGAAGTAACGAAGTATGTAGACAAAGGTAGAGCAGTTTATCTCGTATACATGGATTTTATTAAGGCGTTTGATAAGGTTCCCCATGGTAGGCTCATGAACATAACATAAGAACATAAGAAATAGGAGCAGGAGTAGGCCATCTAGCCCTTCGAGCCTGTCCCGCCATTCAATAAGATCATGGCTGATCTGTCGCTGCTCAGTTCCACTTTCCCGCTTTCTCCCCATAACCCTTAATCCCTTCTCTTATCAAAAACCCATCAACCCTCGTCTTAAAAATATTTAGCGAGGCAGCCTCCACCACTTCAACGGGCAGAGAATTCCAGAGATTCACCACCCTTTGAGTGAAGAAATTCCTCCTCAACTCCGTTCTAAACCGCCCCCCTTTTATCTTGAGGCTGTGCCCCCTAGTCCTACTGTCCTTTCTGAGTGGGAAGAGTCTCTCCACCTCTATCCTATCCATCCCATTCATCATCTTATACGTCTCAATGAGATCTCTGCTCATTCTTCTAAATTCTAACAAGTACAAGCCTAGTTTATTCAGCCTCTCCTCATAGCTCAACCCCCTCAACTCTGGTATCAGCCTAGTAAACCTCCTCTGCACTCCAAAGTGAGGAGGTGTGGAATAGAAGGAAATTTGGCTGATTGGATAAGTAACTGGTTGTCTCATAGAAGACAGAGGGTGGTGGCGGAGGGAAAATTTTCAGACTGGAGGCCGGTTACCAGCGGTGTACCACAGGGATCAGTGCTGGGTCCTCTGCTATTTGTGATTTTTATCAATGACTTGGAAGAGGGGGCTGAAGGGTGGGTTAGTAAATTTGCTGATGACACCAAGATTGGTGGAGTAGTGGATGAGGTGGAGGGCTCTTGTAGGCTGCAAAGAGACATTGATAGGATGCAGAGCTGGGCTGAAAAGTGGCAATTGGAGTTTAACCCTGATAAGTGCGAGGTGATTCATTTTGGTAGGACAAACTTGAATGCAGATTACAGGGTCAACGGCAGGGTTCTGAGGAATGTGGAGGAACAGAGAGATCTTGGAGTTCATATCCACAGATCTCTGAAGGTTACCACTCAAGTGGATAGAGCCGTGAAGAAGGCTTATAGTGTGCTAGTGTTTATTAACAGGGGTTTTGAGTTTAAGAGCTGTGGGGTTATGCTGCAACTGTACAGGACCTTGGTGAGACCACATTTGGAATATTGTGTGCAGTTCTGTTCACCTCACTATATGAAGGATATGGAAGCATTGGAGAGAGTGCAGAGGAGATTTACCAGGATGCTGCCTGGTTTGGAGGGTAGGTCTTATGAGGAAAGGTTGAGGGAGCTGGGGCTTTTCTCTTTGGAGCAGAGGAGGATGAGAGGCAACTTAATAGAGGTTTATAAGATGATGAGAGGGATAGAGTGGACGTGCAGAGACTATTTCCTCGGGTGGATGTAGCTGTTACTAGGGGGCATAACTATAAGGTTCATGGTGGGAGATATAGGAAGGGTGTCCGAGGTAGGTTCTTTACTCAGAGAGTGGTTGGGGTGTGGAATGCACTGCCTGCTGTGATAGTGGAGTCGGACACTTTAGGAATTTTCAAGCTGTTATTGGATAGGCACATGGAGCACACCAGAATGATAGGGAGTGGGATAGACTGATCTTGGGTTCGGACATAGCTCAGCACGACATTGAGGGCCGAAGGGCCTGTACTGTGCTGTACTGTTCTATGTTCTATGTAGATTTATAGAAACATACAAGATTATGAAGGGAATAGATAAGATAGAAGCAGGGAAGTTGTTTCCACTGGTGGGTGAAACTAGAACTAGGGGGCATAGCCTCAAAATAACAGGGAGCAGATTTAGGACTGAGTTGAGGAGGAATTCTTCACACAAAGGGTTGTGAATCGGTGGAAATCCCTGCCCAGTGAACATCATTAAATGTTTTTAAGACAAGGATAGATAAATTTTTGAACAGTAAAGGAATTAATGGTTATGGTGATTGGGCGGGGAAATGGAGCTGAGTCCACAGAAAGATCAGCCAAGATTTTAGTGAACAGCGGAGCAGGCTCCGAGTTCTTACATTCTCATGTTCACACTCACACAAACAGACTCATACTCACATAGTCACTAAACACATTCACTTACACACACACACTCACGCACACTAACACTCACACACTCATACTAACACTCGCGCTAACACTCAGATTCACACACACTCACACATACACATACTCAATCTCACCCTCACTCACATGCTTAGGCACACACACACTCATACATTTATGCTCACACACTCTCGTTCACACTCACTCACACGCACTCACACACTCACGCACACAAACATTCATACATACAAATACACACACATTTACACAAACATGCACACCCACACAGGCACAAAGTCACACACTCACACACATACTCATACACAGGTACAAATGCACAAACTCACAGTTGCACAGAAACACACACACACAGACTCACACACAAATATATATTCATAAATTAATGAACACGTATTTGTAGTTGCTCAAAAACAAATACACATAAACATACTAACTCACACACACACATTAAACATATGCATATGCACAAAATGCCCACAAACTCACATACACATGGTCATATTTACACCCATACATGGACCCACAAAGCTATTCAGATTCTCAAACTCATGCACAAAAATAGGTAAATCCATCCACACAAATTCAGACAGCTGAAAGGGAAATTATCTCAATCACTACAACACCTACAGTTTGTTTTTTGAATCCGTCCAGGATTGTGTTTCCCAGTTTAGAAGGTGAAGATGATAAGCTTTCTCAAATTTAATCAGTTCTTGTAAATCACAGGACTGGGGTGGTTAAACATGGCATAACATTGTGATCTTTATCCAGCTGTACATTTCAACACTGATGGTTATAAATGTGTATTTTGTGCAACTTACGCTGTAGAACAAACCAGGTTCAATAAAGTGTGCTATGACAAAGACCAATAAACTCAAACAGAAGACTGGAACAGACTTCCCCCTTTATTCCATGCCTATTAATTTTAGTTAGAGCTTACTGAATATTTTTCCAATTCATTCCACTGTAAGGTAGCTGTATAGTTTGTAGGTATGACTCATTTACAGACCCATACATCACATCACCGACACACAATAGCAACGTCTGTGCCAATGGAGTAGGTGGAAGTAGGGATGTGAAGGTATTACAAAGGATGTCATTATGAGGATGTTGTCAGTATTAAGCAGGAACTGCAGATGGAAGATTCTATGGAGTCCATGGGGATCAGTCAATGAGATAGTGTCTTGGTATGAATGAATCTCCAATGCCTAGGTCAGTATCTCCTCCTGTCATTCTGACCAAGCAATTATAGTATCAATTTCTAGGAAAGGTTTATCTGTTACATTGAGAATGTTCTTTTCTTTATTCTTTCAGGGATGTGGGTGTCCATCCCTAATTGCCCTTGAGAAGATTGTGAGTCATTTTCTCAAACCGCTGCAGTGCACAATGTTGTTAAGAAGAGAGTTTCTGGATTTTGACACAGCGGCAGTGAACGAATGGTGATATATTTCCAAATCTGAATGGCGGTGTGGTTTGGAGGGGAACTTCTGGGTAGTGGTGTTTCCATGTGTCTGGAGCCCTTGTCCCTGTAGATGGTGGCAGTCATGGGTTTAGAAGCTCTGCTGTCAGAGGTGAGAGCCTGCAGTGTGTATTGTAGATGGTGCACTCTGCTACCACTGTGAGTCAGAGAGGGAAGGAGTGGGGGTTGAAAGTTCTGGATGGGCTGTCAATCAAGCAGGCAACTTTGTCTTGGAGGCATTGAGCTTTTTGAGTGTTGATGGAGCTGCACTCATTTTGGCAAGTGGAGAGTTTTCCGTCACACTCCTGGCTTGTGTCTTGTAGAGATGCCTTCCAAAACCGTCTCTCATGTTATCTCAGTGAGAGTGGTATGGCGTCTCAGTGGTTAGCACTGTTACCTCACAGCACCAGGTTCAATTCCAGCCTTCGGTCTGTGTCTGAGTGGAGTCTGCACATTCTCCCTGTGTCTGTGTGGGTTTCCTCTGGGTGCTCCGGTTTCCTCCCACAGTCCAAAGACGTGCGGGGTAGGTGGATTGGCCGTGTTAAATTGTCCCTTAGGGTCAGAGGGAATGGCAGACGAAAATGTGGGGTTACAGGGATAGGGCCTGAGTGGGAGTATGGTTGGAGCAGATTTGATGGGCCGAATGGCCACCTTCTACACTGTAGAGGTTCTATGATTATTAACAAGTAACTAAGTTTAAAATGAATCGACTAGAATAGTTTACCATTTCTGAAGAAACAGATATTAATTCTGTGATATTCCCGAGAACTGGCACTTCCTTTACTTTCCCTTCAGGTTGACTCTGTACCCCAAACAGGTGACTTTGCTAGACTGAAACGTACATTTCTCTTTTCTCAGTCCAGTGTTTCCCAAACCGTTTCGGCATTTCTCTCAAACGGGCTGAATACATTGTCTAAACGCACCACAACTCTGAGTTATCCTTCTGAGAAATTTTCCAGGGGGAAAGAAAAATCGTGATGCTGCAAATGGTGACCAGGTTTACTCAGACAAACCTCCGTGTATATTGATGGTCACATATCCCTAATAGATAGATTTATCCCTAGCTCACATGCCTCATATCATGTTCTGTATATGTTAGGGCACCAGCTAATTTGAACAGGTCCCTGGTCTTGGTGTAGGGTCCCTGCCCAATTTGGCAGATAGATTGACAGTTAGTTTATAAACCCCACAAATGTGGGCTGTCTTGTCTGGCTTTATGACGGGAACAATTGGTGTTGCCGACTCCATAACCTGCACCGGTCTTAATGATGCTCAAATCTTCCAGCCATTTAAGCTCTACTTTCTCCAACAGGATTTGGGTATCTGTCTTGTCCTCTCACAGCTTGCTCTGGCTTCAGGATCCACGTATATCTGAGCTTGGAGCTCTTTTACTTTTCCTAGCTCCTCTTTGAAATCCTTCGATTCCTCTGGATGAGCATGCACGCCTCCTCACCCCCAACCACGCCTCTCCCAATCACACTCTCCCCAACCATGGCCCCGCAACCACACAACCCCCAACCACACCCTGCCCAACCACACCCTCCCCAACCACATCCCCTCAACCACATCCTCCCCAATCACAGCCCCCCCAAACTACACCCCGTCACTCAGGATGGAAAGCTCCATCCAATATAACATGTTGGAGCCAGTCACGCCCCATTAGATTTGGTTCTTGTCCCAGTACAGCAATAAATGCACTGCCATTTGTAAATAAGAACATAAGAAATAGGAGCAGGAGTAGGCCATCTGGCCCTTCGAGCCTGCCCCGCCATATAAATACTGCGGTTAAGGAGAGATTGACAAAGATGTCATGGACGTGAGACAAAGGGGCTGTTAATGGTACCATTCGGGACTGAAAAGTATTAATCGTGGCAGAGGTAGCAGAGCAGAATGTGTTAATAGGAAAACAGAGGTCAGTGCCCAGCAAAACCAAACAACAAGGGACAGTGGCTATATGGGGAGGGGTGGAGTTGTGTTGGGTCAAACCAGGGGATATGAATAGAAGAAAACAAAAAGAGGGGTCAAACTGGAGGGGAAAGTTCACAGCCTAAAGTTGTTGAACGCAATGTTGAATCTGGAAAGCTCTAACAGTCCTTTCCTTCCTTAACCTCTCTCTGTCTCCATTTCTGCAGATACACATACAAAAAACACACACACGTACACATGCAAACGCACACACAGACACGCGTATGCACACACACACACACACACGCACAAACAACCACATGCACACACACACACACACATCCATACATGCATGTGCACACACACACACAGACAAACACATATGTACACACACAAACACGCACACACACCCACACACCCATACATTAATGACTTGAATGGTTTTTTTGGAAGCTGTGTCATCAGACAATTTATATAATTTCTTTTGGAGCAGCAACTGCTGTGTTCGTGTATAGTTGGTCACACAATGGATTGGACTCGAGCTTGCTGGCTGGGTGGAGACAGACAGTACCCATTCATGGTTCTGCTCTTTCACTCATCTGAATAGGAGAAACACCTATAGATGGAACCTCCATGAATGTTCTTGGGGCCCAGATAAAAAGTCTCACTGGTAACCGATGCAAAAAGCTTCTGAACTCTCCCTCCAAGATCCAAGGCCACATAGGGGAGCTGTCTTCAAATGGACAAAAGGGAAGGAAAGGCAATAAGATAGCCCGGTTCCACTGGAAGCTGAACAATGGACTGGCTATTAAACCAAGGCTGAATACATCAGATTCCTGTGAACAAGTGAATAAAGCTAATGCTCAGAACAAGGCATCATATTCTCTTCAGGACTTAAACTACCGAGCTACGCTTCTAAAGTACCTTTCTGTCTCCCAGCAGGAGGTATCGTCGAGGCAGGGACCTCACTTTGTCTGAAGTTTGTAACAAATCAGATATTATCAGGGCAATGACCTTGCTTCCTTTGAAAACTGGTGGATGACTGTTTTAGCTGCTTCCCATTCAGTGCTTTTCTTGCTTGGTACAGAGTCACAGCACATCACAGCGTGAGATCACTAAAGTGTCTATAATAGAGCTACCTCTACAAAGGAGACTTACGCAATCCTTACACCCTGCTGGGGCGAACAATAAAGGTTGGCACAGTCACATCAAGTATTCTCATCACCAATTACAGGCATATTACAGACAGGAGGCTGCAATCTTTGTTCTGTTAAGTCTTTAAAAAATTTGCAGATATAAAAATTAACAAGCTGTTGCCGATATTGTGATTTTTTTCAAGGCTTTAACATCTCAAAGACAGGAAAGATGACAAAAAAAAAGTAGGATGTGCATTTTCTTGTCTCTTTCAGTCTCAAGGACTCCCAAAGCGCTTTACAGCCCGTTAAGTTCTTTTCAAGTGTGCCTATAGTTTTAATGTTGGAAACAAGGCTGGCAATTTATTCAAAGCAAGGTCCCAGAGCTTCAGGTTCTCATGTCTGAAAGCATGGCCACAATAATGGATCAATGAGAATGAGGGTACCCAGAATCAGAGGAGCTCAGGTATCTCAGAGGCTGAGATCTGGAGGAGATTACAGAGATCGGACGGGGACAACCCACTAAGGGATTTGAAAATTTGGGTGAGAATTTGAAAGTCGAGCTGAACCAGGAGCCAGATTTTTTTTTACCTTAGACAGTTCAAACCGTCACTTGGAAAGGCCCAGAGAGATTGGGAATAGTTACCATGGTCATGTTTGTCAGACTAACTGAATTTTTTGAGTAAGTAACAAAGAGGATTGATGAGGATACACAGTGGATGTGTCTACATGGATTTTACCAAGGCATTTGACAAGGTCCCATTTGGCAGACGAGGGAAGCAATGGAAGTGGGATTGTTACTGGACCAATGTTCTGGGGGCCCGGGTTCAAATCCCACCACAGCAGATGGTGAAATTTGAATTCAATAAAAACCTGGAATTAAGAATCTACTGATGACCATGAAACCATTGTCGCAGCATGGTTTCGTTAAAACCGGGTGTCGAAATTTGCTGATGACACCAAGATTGGTGGAACGGCAAATTGCGCGGAGGGAGTGGAGAGTCTGTAGAAGGATCTAGATAGGCTGGGCGAATGGGCCAGGAAATGGCAAATGGAATTTAATGTTGGCAAGTGTGAGGTGGTCCACTTTGGTAGGAGGAATGATAGGAAGGACTATTACTTACGGGGCGAAAAACTGCAGCAGGCGACGGTGCAGAGGGACCTTGGGGTCCTTGTGCATGAGTCGCAAAAACCCAGCTTGCAGGTGCAGCAGGTGGTCAGGAAGGCGAATGGGTTGCTGGCCTTCATAGCGAGGGGGATTGAATATAAAAGTAGGGAGGTCTTGCTGCAGCTGTATAGGGCATTGGTGAGGCCGCAGCTGGAGTACTGTGTGCAGTTTTGGGCGCTGCACCTGCGCACAGATATTTTGGCCTTGGAGGGAGTGCAGAGGAGGTTTACTAGGCTGATACCGGAGTTGAGGGGATTGAGCTATGAGGAGAGGCTGAATAAACTGGGCCTGTACTCATTAGAGTTTAGAAGAATGAGGGGAGATCTCATTGAGACGTATAAGATGATGAATGGGATGGATAGGATAGAGGTGGAGAGACTCTTCCCGCTCAGAAAGGACAGTAGGACTAGGGGGCACAGCCTCAAGATAAAGGGGGGACGGTTTAGAACGGAGTTGAGGAGGAACTTCTTCACTCAAAGGGTGGTGAATCTCTGGAATTCTCTGCCCGTTGAAGTGGTGGAGGCTGCCTCGCTAAATATTTTTAAGACTCGGGTTGATGGGTTTTTGATAAGCGAGGGGAGTAAGGATTATGGGGAGAGGGCGGGAATGTGGAACTGAGTCACGACAGATCAGCCATGATCTTATTGAATGGCGGGGCAGGCTCGAAGGGCCAGATGGCCTACTCCTGCTCCTATTTCTTATGTTTTTATGATTGTCGTAAAATCCCATCAGGTTCACTTTAGGGAAGGAAATCTGCCGTCCTTACCTGGTCTGGCCTACTAGTGACTGAGAGCCACAGCAATGTGATTAAATCTTAACCGTGCCCTCTGAAACACACTCAGTTTAAGGGCAATTAGGGATGGGCAATAAAGAGTGACGCCCACATCAGAAAGAATGAGGGGAGAGGGGAGTGTGATGAGTTTTACCCAGAATTTGCTCAGTGACAGGAAACAAAAGGAAATGATTGGTGGATGTTTTAACAAATGGAGAGCAGTTCTCAGTGCTGGTCCACAGACCCAGCGCTGGGGACCTTGTTGTTTGTTGTATCGGTTAATGATTTTAGTTAAATGTGATGGCATGATTGGGAAATTTGCAGGTGACACAAAAATTGGCCATACAGTTGATATGGACAAGAATAGCTGTTGTCTCCAGAACGATGTCAATTGTTTGATTGGACGGAAAAGGTAACTCGAATTCAATCCAGAAAAGGGTGAGGTACTGAGGTCAAACAGAGCAAGGGGATACTCAATAAACAGCCAGACATTGAGGGGGGTTGAGGAGGTGAAAAACCTTGGAGTGTTTGTCCGCAGGTCTTGGAAGGTGGCAGCTCAAGTCGTCAAGGAAACATCTGGAGTGCTTTCCTTTGTGGTGAGATATTGAGTGCAAAGGCAGGGATGTAATTATGGGACTGTATAAATTGTGGGAGAGGCCACATCCAGAGATTCGTGTACAGTTCTGGTCACCACATTACAGAAAGGATATCATTGCGCTGGACAGAGGAAACTTCCAAGAATGTTGCCAGGGCTTGAAAATTGCAGCTTTGGGGGAGAGAATGGATAGGGAGGCGTGTTTTCCTCAGAACACAGGGTACCAAGGAATGACCAAACTGAGGTCAAATTATGAGGAGCCCAAATAGGATCGAGCAGAAGGACCTGTTCCTCCGAACTGAGGGTTAAGAACATAAGAACATAAGAAATAGGAGCAGGAGTAGGCCATCTGGCCCTTCGAGTCTGCCCCGCCATTCAATAAGATCATGGCTGATCTGTCGTGGCTCAGTTCCACCTTCCCGCCCTCTCCCCATAACCCTTAATCCCTTCTCTCATCAAAAACCCATCAACCCACGTCTTAAAAATATTTAGCGAGGCAGCCTCCACCACCTCAACGGGCAGAGAATTCCAGAGATTCACCACCCTTTGAGTGAAGAAGTTCCTCCTCAACTCCGTTCTAAACCGCCCCCCCTTTATCTTGAGGCTGTGCCCCCTAGTCCTACTGTCCTTTCTGAGCGGGAGGAGTCTCTCCACCTCTATCCTATCCATCCCATTCATCATCTTATACGTCTCAATGAGATCTCCCCTCATTCTTCTAAATTCTAACGAGTACAAGCCTAGTTTATTCAGCCTCTCCTCATAGCTCAACCCCCTCAACTCCGGTATCAGCCGAGTAAACCTCCTCTGCACTCCCTCCAAGGCTAAAATATCCTTGCGTAAGTACGGCGCCCAAAACTGCACACAGTACTCCAGCTGCGGCCTCACCAATGCCCTATACAGCTGCAGCAAGACCTCCCTACTTTTATATTCAATCCCCCTCGCTATGAAGGCCAGCATCCCATTCGCCTTCCTGACCACCTGCTGCACCTGCAGGCTGGGTTTTTGCGACTCATGCACAAGGACCCCGAGGTCCCTCTGCACCGTCGCCTGAAGGGGATTGATAGAAGATTTGGGCAGCACGGTGGCAGAATGACTAACGCTGCTGCCTCACAACACCATAGACCCAGGTTCGGTTCCCAGCTCGGGTCACTGTCTGTGTGAAGTTTGCACATTCTCCCTGTGTCTGCGTGGGTTTCCTCCGGGAGCTCTGATTTCCTCCCACAGCCTAACGATGTGCGGGTTAGGTGGATCGGCCATGCTAAATTGCCCCTTAGTGTCAGGGGAATTAGCTAGGGTAAATGCATGGGGTTATGGGGGTAGGGCCTGGGTGGGATTGCGGTGAAGCAGACTCAATGGGCCAAATGGCCTCAAAGAACAAAGAAAATGACAGCACAGGAACAGGCCCTTCGGCCCTCCAAGCCTGTACTGACCATGCTGCCCAACTGAACTAAAGCCCCCTACCCTTCCAGGAACCATATCCCTCCATTCCCATCCTATTCATGTGTTTGTCAAGATGACCCTTAAAACTCATTATCATATCTGCTTCCTCTCCCTCCCCCGGCAATGAGTTCCAGGCACCCACCACCCTCTGTGTATAAAATCTGCCTCATACATCTCCTTTAAACCTTGCCCCTCCCACCTTAAACTTGTCCCCCTTCGTAATTGACTCTTCCACTCCGGGGAAAATGTTTCTGATGATCCACTCTGTCCATGTCCCTCAGAATCTTTAAACATAGAACCCTACAGTGCAGAAACAGGCCCTTCGGCCCATCGAGTCTGCACCGAACACAATCCCACCCAGACCCTATCCCCATATCCCTACACATTTACCTGCTAATCCCTCTAACCTACACATCCCAGGACACTAAGGGGCAATTTTAGCATAGCCAATGAACCTAACCCGCACATCTTTGGACTGTGGGAGGAAACCGGAGCACCCGGAGAAAACCCACGCAGACACGAGGAGAATGTGCAAACTCCACACAGGCAGTGACCCGAGCCGGGAATCGAACCCAGGACCCTGGAGCTGTGAAGCAGCAGTGCTAACCCACTGTGCTACCGTGCCGCCCTAAAGTCTTGTAGACTTACTTGTAGACCTCCTTCTGCACTGTAGGATTCTAAGGAATCGAGGTGATATAAGGAAAGGATTTTTCACCCCGATGGTGGTGAGTGTCTGGAACTCACGGCCTAACTTGGTGCTTGAGGCTGAAACACTGAATCCATTTTAAAGGCACCTGGATGTGTATCAGAAGCATTGAAACCTGCAAAACTCTGGACCAGGGCCAGGGAAATGGAATTAAAATGAGCAGCTATTTTCTTTCTTTTTTTTTGACTGTGCAAATATTGGGGGCTGAATGATCTTTCTCTGTGCCGGACCTTTCTGAGTTTCTCTGGTCTCTCCGTCACTCTTACCCTTGTGTGACTCAGCAGATTGAGGAAGGAAATGTCCTCCTCTCCAACCCAACCTCACAGTGGATTGTCCAATAAATATTTGATTGTGTGTCATCCTGACTAGCTCTTTCTGTTCACATTCAGCTCTTATTAAAACCTTCCTGTGATGGTGCTGGTTCTAAGCAGCACAATGAAACATAGAAACAGACTCTTGTTTCGACAGGCAATGGGTCTGGGCTCTTGTTAAGCTATTACATTTTTAATCCCCCAAAACAAAAGTTAAAGCTCATAAAATATTAACCCCGGCCTAAATCCTTCACATTTTCGAGCATTCTGATACCTCACAGGTGAAATACAATCCCTTGTATCGAGTACACATTAATACAACGCCTTCAGTCAAGTCAGTGGGAGATTACAGTCACATGGAGTTTATCAACATCTCTTTGTCCTTACTGAGTCTCCAGTAAGAACTCGCATTTAGCACGTGTTATAATGTGCTATGCGGTCAGTGCTCAATCACTCTAGCGTCTGGGACAGGACGTTGTGGGTAAGACCCACTCCAGAGATTGGGCAACGCGTTAATTACTGGTGGGTCTTACCCACTCTCTGGAGTGGGTCAATCCTTTAAAACAGAGACGAGGGGGAATTTCTTCAGCCAGAGGGTGGTGAATCTGTGGAACTCTTTGCCGCAGAAGGCTGTGGAGGCCGGGTCATTGAGTGTCTTTAAGGCAGAGATAGATAGGTTCTTGATTCATAAGGGGATCGGGGGTTATGAGGAAAAGGCAGGAGAATGGGGATGGGAAAAGTATCAGCCGTGATTGAATGGCGCAGCAGACTCGATGGGCCGAGTGGCCTAATTCTCCTCCTGTGTCTTATGGTCTTCTAGTCCCAAGAACCTCGCAGTTATTAATGGGGATAATGCAAAGTAAAATAGTATGAATTATTTTTCAGGGTCCTGCCAACTCTCCACAGAGAGAACAATCATTTAAATTGCTCTGGAATTGACCACTTGGCAAAATCAGTGTTTACCATGTCAGCCAGTCACACTGTCAAATCTTTGTCATCCTCTTTAGATTTCTGAACCAGCGGCATGAACTGAAGTTGGAGATTATTTCACAGAATTACCCACTGGTAATGAGTGCGTTGCCGCTGACGACTGCAGCAGATTCCCAGTCCATAGAAACAGCTACATCCACTTCAGTGAGGGGTGGACAGCTCAAAGCCTGACCAGCTTTTCACCTCGTTTGGAACCTCAAGTGGTGAGAGTTGACTCTGGAGCCCATCCAACAGAAACACATTCAGTCAATCAGATTCACTCATCGGAAAATCACATCCCATTGACCAAGACCTGATGGAGAAAGTGAGGGGTTTACACAGACCCTGAATCAAATGATTTGCTTAGCGACAGTCGAAAGCAAACCGTGGAAACAAGAGCCACATCCATTTCTTTGCAATTACAGAGTGACACCTTGGAATGAGATTAATGCAGAGTGGAACATAAAATCCAGAACTATCCCACTCAAACCAGGAGACAACGTGTTTGTGGGCAGAAGGACATGTTGGAAAATGATCACAAACCATCAGACAAAATACATCATTCTTCAAAGCATTGAAAACAACATTCAGAATCATTGAACACAAGTCTGACATCAATATCTTCAATGAAGAACAGGAATTAAATAAGACCACACCACATATCAGGCAATATCCTACTTATGAGAGAAAACATCCACATCACAGAGTGAACGATCTTCAGTTAGTAAACAAATCTTCCATCTCCTTGTATCTAACTTAGCACATTGTTAAATTGATGCAAAAATTAGAATATGTGATAAGTTTAATGTCCAGGTTATGTTTAAGCTCATTGTTTACACGTCGGAGCCAAGTTATTGAAACATGCTATGCCTCCCATTTATTAAGAAGGTGAGGGATGTAATGTATTAATATTTTGAAAAGTGCAATGTTGCACACACATGTCTTGAAATCACCATTTAGAATTGTACCAGCAGAGGGAGTCTGCAAGCATAAACAGAGAGTTGAAGAACCTGTTTTAATAAAACAAGCCATGATGCTTGTGTATTTTTCATTCTGGCTCTTTCTTGTCACAAGAACTTCATATCATCAAATCTCTCCACAGGCTTGGCCCTCCAGAACGGCACCTGACACCTGTCCAAATCTCTCCTTATGGATAGGATCACAGAATCCCTACAGTGCAGAAGGAGGCCATTTGGCCCATCAAGTCTGCACCAATTCCGACAGAGCATCTTACTCAGCCCCTCTCCTTCAACCTATCCCCTAACCCAACGTATTTACCCTACTAATTACTCAAATGTACAGCTTGAGACAGAAAAGGGCAATTTAGCATGGCCAATCCAGCTAACCTGCTTATCCTTTGGACTGAGAGAAGAAACTGGAGCACCCAGAGGAAACACACGCAGACACGGGGAGAATATGCAGACTCCACATGGACAGTGACCCAAGCTGGGTTCAATTTGGGTGATTTGGCGTTGTTTAATAACTGCTTCTGTGAAGCACTTTGAAGCACTATGTAAATACAATCACTTCCTTTGAGTTGATACTATTCCTGTTTGTGGAAGGACATTCATTGTGTTTGCAGCTCCTTCCTTACAGAATGAAAGTTATTTGACACAATAAACTTTCTTTACAGAGCGCACATCATAGATTCTAA
>CM075733.1:2281080-2473580 GCA_037974335.1 Prionace glauca | reverse complement strand
CTCCCTATCATTCTGGTGAGCTCCATGTGCCTATCCAATAATGGAAACCTACTTGTGACTAATGAATTAACTTTACTTCACAAAACTGCACATAATACTCCAGGTGTCGCCTCATCAATACCCTGTACAATCCTCACAGTCTGTGCCAGCACCCACCTCCCACATCCCCCACCTCCCCCCCCCAACGGCCTTCACCGGCATTATCTGCTTCTCCATCCTCTCTCAGAACTAATTCTGCATCATTCTCATGTGGTACAGTAGCAGAGACACAATCATCAGGCAACTCAGATTCAACTAAGTCTTCCATAGCAGTATTAATCATAATAGGGACTAAAGATGTTGATAATAGGGACTAAAGAGATGATTCTGAGAAATCATTTTGAGTTGATGATTGGTCAGCATGGTGTCACCAAACTAGCTCATCTTCGGTTTGAATGGGGTAAGAAATTGGACCTGTTTTTGCTAAATCTATGGCTGGTACCCATTTCTCTTTGTGGTATAATTACACACTAACACTCCATCTCCTTGTTGAAGCAAACCTTGTTTTACCTTCACTGTTCATCCAGCAACTTGAGATTGTTGTTGTTGCTTTACCATCTCTGAAGCTTCTGGAGGTAACATCAAATCAAACATAGTTCGCAACTTTCTCTTTAAGGGCAGTGATGCAGGTGAACTCTGGAGAATTGCATGAGTAGTGTTTCTATAAGATGCTAAAAAGCTATTTACACAACGTGATAACAAACGTTGCTCATCTGAAGTTTTTAAATAATGTTTCGAGGATTCTACAAATCTTTCAGCTAATCCATTGATTGATGGATGATAAAGTGTGGATTTTATCTGCTGAATACCACTTAGTTTGAAATAGTCCTCGAACCCTTGTGAAGTAAACAGTGAAATATTATCACCAACAATCTGTTCTGGTTTACCAAATCTTGCAAATATTTCATTAAGTTCTTCATGGTTTGTTTGGATGTGATGGATCTCATGCTAACAATTTCTGGCCACTTTGAGTATGCATCAATTATGATTAAGAAACACAACATTCAAACAGACCAGCAAAATCTACATGTAATCAAGTCCATGGCATTTTAGCCAATGTAGCTAATTGCAACTGAACAAAACTCTGGTGCGGCCGCACTTGGAGTATTGCGTACAGTTCTGGTCGCCGCATTATAAGAAGGATGTGGAAACATTGGAAAGGGTGCAGAGGAGGTTTACCAGGATGTCGCCTGGTATGGTGGGAAGGTCTTATGAGGAAAGGCTAAGGGATTTGAGGTTGTTTCTGTTAGAAATAAGAAGGTTAAGGGGTGACCTTTTTGAGGCATACAAGATGATCAAAGGATTGGATAGGGTGGATAGTGAGGGCCTTTTTCCTCGGATGGTGATGGCTACACAAGGGGACATAGCTTTAAATTGAGGGGTGATAATTATAGGACGGATGTCAGAGGTAGATTCTTTACTCAGAGGGTAGTAAGGGCGTGGAATGCCCTGCCTGCAGCAGTTGTGGACTCACCAACTTTAAGGGTGTTCAAATGGTCAGTGAATAGGCATATGGATAACATTGGAATAGTTTAGGTTAAAGGGTCATTAGATTGGTTCCACTGGTTGGCACAACATCGAGGGCCGAAGGGCCTGTACTGCACTGTAATGTTCTCTCTATGTTCTACATTCATCTGTAAATATATTTGTAAAAGATCAGTCATGCTGAATTTCTGCCCACCTGATAATCCAGCAAACAAAGTTTCAATTAAAGGAAGCGGATATTGATCAGCACACAACACCAGATTGATTTAAAATCACCACAAATACAAACTGAACCATCTGGTTTCAGGACGGGTACTATGGGGGTAGCCCAGTCACTCATTGTAATTTGCTCTAACATACCTGTGTTAGCAAGTCATACTAATTCTCTGTTGGAACAATTTGCATATGGTACCGCTCTTCCTTTGAAACTTTATCTTGAGTTTCACTTGAACTCTCTTCATTTAAATAAGTGTCTCTTTGAATAGATTCTTACATTTATCTAAAAGGTGCTGTAGGTCTGTTTTGACATCAGCCAATTTGTAGACAGCATTCCAGTTAAGCTTTATCTTCTCCAACCATGATCTCTCAAATCGAGCTGGAAAATTACCACCAAGCACATGGAGAGACAAGCCCACTGTTTATCCACTCATCTCTACATTGACCGTAACATGAGGGAGTTCTGTGGAACAAAGGGACTTTGGCGTATTTGTCCACAGATCTCTGGAAGTGGACGGGCATGTTGGTAGGGTGGTGAGAAAGGTGTATGGCACACTGGCCTTTATCATTCAGGGTATAGATTACAAAGACAGAGATCATGATGGAGTTGTATAAAACTTTAGTGAGGCCACAGCTGGAGTACTGTGTGCAGTTCTGGTTAGCACATTACAGAAAGCACATGAATGCGCTGGAGGGGGTGCAGAGGACACTCACCAGGAAGTTGCTTGGGATGGAACATTTAAGTTATGAAGAGAGGTTGGATAGGCTGGGGTTGTTTTTATTGGAGCAGAGAAGACTGTGAGGGGGTGACCTGATCGAGGGGTACAAGATTATGAGGAGCATGGACAGGGTGGATAGGGAGCAGCTTAGGGTTAGGCAATGATAAATTGACCCTTATATCAGGGGTTTAGCAGGGTAAATGCATGGGGTTGTGGGAATAGGGCCTGGTTGGAATTGTGGTCGGTAGAGGTTCTGTGGGCCAAAAGGCCTCTTTCTTCACTGCAGTGATTCTATCCTATTCTATCCTATTCTATTCTATTCTATTCTTTCGCTGTTCCCCTTGGCTGAAGGGCCAGTCACGAGGGGACATAGGTTCAAGGTGAGCGGGAGGAGGTTTAAGGAGGATGTGAGGAAAGATTTTTTTACCCGGAGGGTGGTGATGGTCTGGAATGCACTCCCTGGGAGGGTGGTAGAGACGGGTTGCCTCACGTCCTTTATGATGACCCCTGGATGATTACTTGGCACATCAACATTCGGGACTATGGGCCAAGTTTTGGTCGACGGAATTGGGTAGGAGGTCAGGAGTTTCTCACATGTAGGTGAGCTCTCAATAGACTGGAGGGTCTCATTTGCACTGTATGATTGTAACCTTTTCATGGCCCAATCTTTTCCGTGTATGTCTTTAAAATCCCATCAGCTGGTTTTAAAGGAAACTGCTTCAGTTTTTGCTGGTGTGTAGTCTCAGGAATTAAAGATACAGCAGCACCAGTAACAACCCCCATCCTAACAGACTGTCCACTGAACTTCAGGATCACCCTGAATCCATGTGATTGTATGGATACGGTATTCAGTTGGAGTTCATCATCATATTCCTGGACATTCTCTTCTTCACTGTTGTAATTAGAACATAGAACATAGAACACTACAGCACAAACAGGCCCTTCGGCCCATGAGTTGCGCCGATCACATCAACACCTACCAACCTACAGACCTATTTATAACCCTCAATCTGATTAAACCCCATATACTCATCCAGAAGTCTTTTAAAAGACCCCAGCGAGTTCGCCTCCACCACCACTGACGGCAGCCGATTCCATTCACTCACCACCCTCTGAGTGAAAAACTTACCCCTAACATCACTTCTGAACTTCCCTCTCTGTACCTTAAATCTGTGTCCTCTCGTAGCAACCATTTCAACCCGGGGAAATAGCCTCTGAGAGTCCACCCTATCTATTCCTCTCAACATTTTATAAACTTCTATCAGGTCGCCTCTCAACCTTCGTCTCTCCAGGGAAAAGAGTCCCAGCTTCCTCAACCTAACTTCATAAGGCATGCCTCCCAATCCAGGCAACATCCTTGTAAATCTCCTCTGTACCCTCTCAATAGCTTCTACATCTTTCCTATAGTGAGGCGACCAGAACTGCGCACAATACTCTAAATGAGGCCTGACAAGGGTCTTATAAAGGGTCTTTCCTTCCATCTAGCTCAGCTTTTGTGTCCATGCTAGGCTTTTTTCTGATTGACAGGATGTGATGAGTAGAGTCCCACAAGAGTCTGTGCTGGAAACTCAGCTTTTTACAATTTACATCAATGACTTGGATGCGGGGAACAAAGGCATAGTGGCTAAATTTACAGACAATACAAAGATAGGGAAGTATGTTGTGAAGAGGACATCTGGAGTTTGCAGACAGATGTGGATAGATTGAGTGGGTGGGCAAAAATCCAGTAGATGGAATTTAATGTAGAAGAAAGCAGAGTATTACTTAAACTGAGAATGACTGTAGGGACAGCACAGTGGCTGGTACTTCTGCCTCACAGTGCCAGGGACCCAGGTTCAACTCTGGCTTCAGGTAACTGTGTGGAGTTTGCATGTTCTCCCCATGTCTGCGTGGGTTTCCTCCGGGTGCTCCAGTTATCTCTCACTGTCCAGAGATGTGTGGATTAGGTTGATTGGCCATGTTGAATTCTCCCTAGTTTCGGGGGATTGGCAGGGTCAATATGTGGGTTGTGGGGATTGGGCCTGGGTGGTGATTAATTGCCAGCAACCAATGGAAACAGTTGAATCTAAAAGTCTTTATCAATTCTGAATAACTTTATTTTCTAATTTGCTGGGTTTAGACTCTCTCTTGGGTGACTTCTCAAGCAAGGGTGGAGTGTTCCCACACTGTAATCAACTGAAATTCCCGGGTGATTCACAATTCCCAGGATGGAGGATAAACCTCGGCTCTGAGAGTGCAGACTCTGGAAATTACCCCAAGGATTAGTTTTTGCTGCGATAATGAGCAGTCGCAGACTCATCAAAGAAATGCTGGCAATATAATCCCAAACAAAAGGAATTGCTGAGACTGCAGGTTATAGTCTGGGAGAAGCTTTGGAAGCTTCTCGGTGACACTGATCCTTCCTTTAGCTGGTAAATCTCGGATGAATTTTTAATGCCTTCTGGCAATGTCAGACACAGTGCCATCTTCAAACTGCTCAGGTTTCTTCAAACAAACAGCAGAGGCTGTGTTGCTACTATACACACGGGAGGGAGGTACAATACACAGCGCTCCTGAGCAACACATTAAACTGCCAGGGATCAGACCCATTGCTCAGCTCCAGACCACAGGGAGACACAGCTACTCTCACATCTTCAAACTACCCTGAGCTCAGACACTTTGCAAAATGCTCTCGGCATTAAAGAGCAAATGAGAGCATTAAAAGTATCATCTCTGGAATTCAGCATCTCAGGCTGCAGCCTTGTTTTAATGAAGACTTTAATCAACAGGTTAATGAGGAAAATTACAGCATTCTTTGGTAGCTGTGAATAGAATTGCAAACCAATGGGCCAAACAGCTGAACAGGGCAGAATTTTCACCCCTGGTGGAGGCAAGTAGAGAGGTGAGCGAGTGTGTAGCTTTGTATCATCGGTCAGTGTGCAAGCTTCCTGGCAGCATCTCAAACCTGAGTCATTCCCCCCTGAGGTGAGATTGGAGGCAGAACATATACTCACCGCCTATGGCAGCTCATAATTAAAATGGGTTTAAGGACCAAATAGGCCAATGAACAGAGGCTGACCGGAGATTTCTAGTTAGCATCTCTGTAGAATCAGGGAATGGGGATGGCACATTCCACCTTGGCTTCCCCTGCATTAACAATCTGCTAACTCACTATCTTCACTCCTTCCACTCTGATATTGATTGCAGATTATTCGGGAATTGAGGGGAAACCTCTACTCCAGGAGCAATTATCCCTGTTTCTAATTTGTGTGTCCATAAATATGTCCACATTAGAACTTGGAGCTTGCCACCATACATTTTCCATTCTTTAATGGGATGTGGGCATTCCAGGAAATGGCAGCAATTATTGCCCATCCCTAATTGCCCTTGAACTCAAAGGACAGCTACGTCAATCATGCTGTGATGGTTTTGAAGCCACATGTTGGCCAGAGAGATAAGGATGGAAGATTTCCCTCCATAGAAAGCGTCAGTGAACGGGATAGGTCTTTACAACAGTTGATGATAATTGGTTATCTGGATTGTGTACAATTGCCACATTACCGGAAGGATGTTGATGCATTGGAAAGGGTGCAGGAGAGATTTACCAGGATGTTACCTGGTTTGGAGGATATGGACTATGAAGAAAGGGTGAACAAACTTGGATTGTTTTCACTGGAGGATGAGGGGGGAACTGAGAGGTTTACAAGATTATGACAGGCTTGGATAGAGTGGACAGTCAGAGGCTTTTTCTCGGGGTCGAAGGGACAATTACTCGGGGGGCATAGATCGAAAGTGAGGGGGAAAGTTTAAAAGAGATGTAAGGAGCAGGTTTTTCACACAGAGGGTGGTGAATGCCTGGAACGTGCTGCCAGGGGAGGTGGTGGAAGCAGATTCTATAACAATGTTCAAGAGGCATCAGGATGGATATATGAATAGGCAGGAAATAGAGGGATATGGACTACATAGAGGCAAGAAAATATTAGATTAGAGAGGCATCTGTGTCATCACAGACTTGGTGGGCCGAAGGGCCTGTTCCTGTGCTGTACTGTTCTTTGTTCATGGTCACCATTACTGAGACTAGTTTTATAGTCCATACCCTCAGGGTATGAGTGTACTTTACAGTGACATTACCACGAGGTCACTATCTCCTTCTAATGTGGTGTAAATAGCTCAGACACATTTAAGATGAAGCTCGATAAACACATGGGGGATAAATCAATAGGACAGTACCTCGGCTAGGGGTAGGAGGATGTTCATTCAGAGCATTAACGCTAACCTGGAGCTGTTGGGCTGAATGGCCTGCTTGTATGAGGTATCATTCTCTGTAAGGTTCTTCAGTCACTGCACCTACTCATTAACCCAGAGCACTGCCTCTCTCACTGTCTTCAAAAGACACTCCAAAACCAATTTCTAACTGATTTTTATCCCCAGCCGTTTTCCCCATCTCTTGAGTGTGAGTGAAATGTAGGCTATTCGAGTGGTTAATGTCTACTATTTACTTATGCCTGATTATTATCTGACTCAGTCTCAGTGTCAGGCTTTCTTCATGAGGGCTGTGGAATGTGAAGGTTGTGCAAATCTAGCCCCGTGTGAGGAAAGGGTTGTTATTCAGTCAGTACTCAAAGGGTGGTGAATCTCTGGAATTCTCTGCCCGTTGAAGTGGTGGAGGCTGCCTCGCTAAATATTTTTAAGAAACGGGTTGATGGGTTTTTGATAAGAGAAGGGATTAAGGGTTATGGGGAGAGGGCAGGAAAGTGGAACTGAGTCACGACAGATCAGCCATGATCTTATTGAATGGCGGGGCAGGCTCGAAGGGCTAGATGGCCTACTCCTGCTCCTATTTCTTATGTTCTTATGTTCTTACACAACCATAGCTTCAAGAAAGCTCTGATTGGGGGATGTTTCCGGTTCACCTCGCCCATCACAGGACACGCCCAATTTCTCGGCTCTCACAATATTACAAGAGCTGGATTTCCAGTGAGGTCACCTTCTCGCTGGAAATTGGCTGAATAATTTATTCAAATATATTTGAATCAGAATTTACACAGCATGAGCGAACCCACTGCTCAATCACCTGCGCTCACTTGCCTTTACAGCCTCGCTGGGAGAGGTTTTTTCCGGCGCGGAAAATTCCCTATGAACGCGGAACAGTTGTGTTGGCCTTGCTGTGGAAATGGAGGCCATTGAGGCCAAGCGCAAGGAGGGTGCCATTTGGGCAGTGCCAGCCTGGCACCTTGGCACTGCCAGCATGGCATCTTGGTAATGTCCAATAGGCATCTTGACACTGCTTACAGGCAGTGCCAGGGATGGGGCTTCTGGGGGCTGGACTTACAGGGTGTTGAGCCTAAGGCGTACAGAGTTTGCGGGAGGCTTATAGGGGTGGGGCTTGAACTGGTCAGGGTCAATGAAGGGGGGAACTGAAGGGGCAGCCCAGTCAGAGGGGTGGGGGGGCTGCTGCGCACTCTGCCTGCAATCAGAATGGGGGGAGGAGGTCCCACTGGCATTCTGCAGGCCAATAGTGGGGGGAAGGAGCAGGGGAAGGATGGGGATATGGCTAAGGTATTGAATAACTTTTTTGTTTCTGTCTTCACGGAGGAGGACGTGAATAATTTGCCGGGTGTTAGCGATGGAAAGGTGGTAGGAATGGAGGGTCTTAATGTAACATTACTGTTACTAGAGAGGTGGTGCTCGACAGACTGGAGGGGCTGATTGTGGACAAGTCCCCAGGACCGGATGGAATGCATCTGAGGGTTCTGAAAGAAATGGCGGAGGTGATAGTGGATGCGTTGGTGGTCATTTTCCAGACGTCGCTGGATTCCGGGGAAGTGCCGGAAGATTGGAAAACGACTAATGTTACGCCGTTGTTTAAGAAGGGTGCCAGGCAAAAGGCGGGGAATTATAGGCCGGTTAGTTTAACGTCTGTGGTAGGTAAAATGTTAGAATCTGTCATTAAGGAGGAAATTGCGAGGCATCTTGAAGGGAATTGCTTGATAGAGCAGACGCAGCACGGTTTCATTAAAGGGAAGTCGTGTCTGACAAATTTACTGGAGTTCTATGAGGATGTGTCTAGGGCGGTGGATAGAGGAGAGCCGGTGGATGTGGTCTTTCTGGATTTTCAGAAGACGTTTGACAAGGTACCTCACAAGAGGTTATTGCAGAAGGTAGAGGGACATGGACATGTAGGGTGTTAGCGTGGATAGAGGACTGGTTGTCAAATAGGAGGCAGAGAGTGGGGGTCAACGGGTGCTATTCGGATTGGCGGATGGTGACTAGTGGAGTGCCCCAGGGGTCGGTGCTGGGGCCTCAGCTTTTTACCATTTATATAGATGATCTGGAGGAGGGAACTGAGTGTAGGGTGTCGAAATTTGCTGATGACACCAAGATTGGGGGAACGGCAAATTGTGCGGAGGGTGTGGAGAGTCTCCAGAAGGACCTAGATAGTCTGGGCGAATGGGCCAGGAAATGGCAAATGGAATTTAATGTTGGCAAGTGTGAGGTGGTCCACTTTGGTAGGAGGAATGGTAGGAAGGACTATTACTTACGGGGCGAAAAACTGCAGCAGGCGACGGTGCAGAGGGACCTCGGGATCCTTGTGCATGAGTCGCAAAAACCCAGCTTGCAGGTGCAGCAGGTGGTAGGGAAGGCGAATGGGATGCTGGCCTTCATAGCGAGGGGGATTGAATATAAAAGTAGGGAGGTCTTGCTGCAGCTGTATAGGGCATTGGTGAGGCCGCAGCTGGAGTACTGTGTGCAGTTTTGTGCGCCGCACCTGCACAAAGATATTTTGGCCTTGGAGGGAGTGCAGAGGAGGTTTACTAGGCTGATACCAGAGTTGAGGGGATTGAGCTATGAGGAGAGGCTGAATAAACTGGGCTTGTACTCATTAGAGTTTAGAAGAATGAGCGGAGATCTCATTGAGACGTATAAGATGATGAATGGGATGGATAGGATAGAGGTGGAGAGACTCTTCCCGCTCAAAGGACAGTAGGACCAGGGGGCACAGCCTCAAGATAAAAGGGGGGCGGTTTAGAACGGAGTTGAGGAGGAACTTCTTCACTCAAAGGGTGGTGAATCTCTGGAATTCTCTGCCCGTTGAAGTGGTGGAGGCTGCCTTGCTAAATATTTTTAAGACGCGGGTTGATGGGTTTTTGATAAGAGAGAGGATTAAGGGTTATGGGGAGAGGGCAGGAAGGTGGGGCTGAGCCACGACAGATCAGCCATGATCTTATTGAATGGCGGGGCAGGCTCGAAGGGCTAGATGGCCTATTCCTGCTCCTATTTCTTATGTTCTTATGTTCTTATGTCCGTTACAGCTCTGCAGGCAATCAGATTGGGGAGGGGGAGGGGGCGCACTCTGCATCACAATCATTGCAGGGGAAATGCTATTGATCTGGGCAGCAGTGGGGACTGCATTTTGGATGGTGTAGGACTCACGATTAGCCACAGTACCCCACAATTGCAGGGGCTGGGTAAGAGTCTGTTGAGGCTGCCTGCAGCAGCAGGAGCCTGATAGCTCTCTCTACCTGTGAGACCCCTGTTGTTGGAATTGCATATGTGTATGTAGAATCAAAGGTCTACACATTCACAATAGCACCCTCTGCAGTTTTTATTGCGTCTGTGCAGAACAGAGGTCTGCACATGCCCAATATCTCCCTCTGCACTCTGGCTGGTGAACTAAAGTAAAAAGTCTGACAACTGTGTTTACGCCAGTCCAACGCCGGCATACCCACATCATGGTGAACTAAAGCCAGCCCAGTGCCTTGAGCAGCTGAAAACAGTCTAGACCATTTTCCATGCACCATGTGCACAAGATTGAGTGTAAAACACCATCCAAAAACAGATTTGTGACTCCCCCATTTTCACACTCGCTGGACAGCTAGAATCTGCCCATTATGTTTTTACAGAAAGAGCTGAACAAAAATGATGTGATGATGGGGTTTAGAGTGAGCAAAATTGATCAACTTGCTGATCTTAACGGTCCTTTCTTGTTGCTACATTTGCTACTCAATAAACAGCATTGATTTTACACTGCATTACGAGGCAGGTTCCCCAAAATTAGGGAGAAAATCTATCAATGTCTCAAATTTGTGTTTCTTACTCCAGTCATTGCGCTCTGTGCTTTTTTTCAATATCTGCACCCACTTCTGAAGTGTTCATCTGAAAATAACAAATGTGTCTGGAGTCGGTTATCTAGATTTTTTTACAGAATAGAATGCCTGTTCCTTTCCCCGCAGCATTTTACTGCTAACACTGAATTTCTGATGGAAAGAGAAGATTGCAAATAAAAATGCTAATACTGTAATCGGTGTTATACAGCAGCAGATTCATGCTTTCAATAAAATTGTTCAATTTTGGCAGCACTGTACATGCCCGTAGGGTCAAACATTATTAACACTGTTTTACAACATTGTTTAGTGAGAATATACAGAACAGAAGAGGCTGCACTCCCACGGTATTGTACGTTCTGTCAGGAAAGAAGAAACGTAATGGGTTCACAATATATATGAGATCAGAGTTTCTCCTGAGACAGATTTCTTGATGTCCACATCAGGAACACGAGTGCCTGTGTGTAATGTTCCCAGCCTGGCTGCTGCCAGAATTCTTTGTTTGACTATTTCCACATGGTAGCACGGGCAATGTCTGAGGATTTGAATTCTAAAGGGGGTTGACAGGTTAGATTCTTGGAGGTTGTTTTTCCAGCTGCAGAATCTAGAACAAGAGTTTCAGAACCAATCATTTCAGAATGAGGTGAGAAATTTCTTCACTCAAAGTTTTTGGGTGGCACAGTGACACAGTGGGTTAGCGCTGCTGTCTCACAGCGCCAGGGACCCGGGTTCGATTCCCGAGGGCACGGTGACACAGTGGGTTAGCGCTGCTGTCTCACAGAGCCAGGGACCCGGGTTCGATTCCCGAGGGCACGGTGACACAGTGGGTTAGCGCTGCTGTCTCACAGAGCCAGGGACCCGGGTTCGATTCCCGGGGGCACGGTGACACAGTGGGTTAGCGCTGCTGTCTCACAGAGCCAGGGATCCAGGTTCGATTCCCGGGGGGCACGGTGACACAGTGGGTTCGCACTGCTGTCTCACAGAGCCAGGGACCCGGGTTCGATTCCCGGGGGCACGGTGACACAGTGGGTTAGCGCTGCTGCCTCACAGAGCCAGGGACCCGGGTTCGATTCCCGGGGGCACGGTGACACAGTGGGTTAACGCTGCTGTCTCACAGTGCCAGGGACCCGGGTTCGATTCCCGGGGGCACGGTGACACAGTGGGTTAGCGCTGCTGTCTCACAGCGCCAGGGACCTGGGTTCGATTCCCCAGGGGCACGGTGACACAGTGGGTTAGCGCTGCTGTCTCACAGTGTCAGGGACCCGGGTTCGATTCCCGGGGGCACGGTGACACAGTGGGTTAGCGCTGCTGTCTCACAGCGCCAGGGACCTGGGTTCGATTCCCGGGGGCACGGTGACACAGTGGGTTAGCGCTGCTGTCTCACAGTGCCAGGGACCTGGGTTCGATTCCCCGGGGGCATGGTGACACAGTGGGTTAGCGCTGCTGTCTCAGAGCGCCAGGGACCTGGGTTCGATTCCCGGGGGCACGGTGACACAGTGGGTTAGCGCTGCTGTCTCACAGCGCCAGGGACCCGGGTTCGATTCCCGAGGGCACGGTGACACTGTGGGTTAGCACTGCTGTCTCACAGTGCCAGGGACCCGGGTTCGATTCCCGGGGGGGGGCACGGTGACACAGTGGGTTAGCACTGCTGTCTCAGTGTCAGGGACCCGGGTTCGATTCCCGGGGGCACGGTGACACAGTGGGTTAGCGCTGCTGTCTCACAGCGCCAGGGACCCGGGTTCGATTCCCGGGGGCACGGTGACACAGTGGGTTAGCGCTGCTGTCTCACAGCGCCAGGGACCCGGATTCGATTCCCCGGGACACAGTGACACAGTGGGTTAGCGCTGCTGTCTCACAGCGCCAGGGACCCGGGTTCGATTCCCGGGGGCACGGTGACACAGTGGGTTAGCGCTGCTGTCTCAGAGCGCCAGGGACCCGGGTTCGATTCCCGGGGGCACGGTGACACATAGAACATAGAACATAGAACATTACAGCGCAGAACAGGCCCTTCGGCCCACGATGTTGCGCCGACCAGTTACAAAAACAATGACCCACTAGCCTAAACCAATCCCTTTTCATCCATAAACCTATCCACAGATCTTTTAAACGCCCCCAAACTAGGTGCATTTACAACTGCAGCTGGTAGGGCATTCCAGTCCCTCACCACCCTCTGGGTAAAGAACCTACCCCTGACATCTGTCCTATAACTACCCCCCCTTAATTTAAAATCGTGCCCCCTCGTGTTAGCTTTCTCCATCCTAGGAAAAAGGCTATCACTATCTACCCTGTCTAAACCTCTAATCATCTTATATGTTTCAATGAGATCCCCTCTTAGCCGCCTTCTTTCCAGCGAAAACAACCCCAAATCTCTCAATCTCTCCTCATAGGATCTCCCCTCCATACCAGGCAACATCCTGGTAAACCTCCTCTGCACCCTCTCCAAAGCCTCTACATCCTTCTTGTAATGTGGGGACCAGAACTGCACACAAAACTCCAAGTGCGGCCGCACCAGAGATGTGTACAGTTGCATCATGACGCTACGACTCCTAAATTCAATCTCCCTACCAATAAACGCCAAAACTCCGTATGCCTTCTTAACAACTTTATCTACTTGATTCCCAACTTTCAGGGATCTATGTACACATACACCTAGATCCCTCTGCTCCTCCACACTATTCAAAGTCCTCCCGTTCGCCCTATACTCAACACATCTGTTATTCCTACCGAAATGAATTACCTAGTGGGTTAGCGCTGCTGTCTCAGAACGCCAGGGACCCGGGTTCGATTCCCGGGGGCACGGTGACACAGTGGGTTAGCGCTGCTGTCTCAGAACGCCAGGGACCTGGGTTCGATTCCCGGGGGCACGGTGACACAGTGGGTTAGCGCTGCTGTCTCAGAGCGCCAGGGACCCGGGTTCGATTCCCGGGTGGCACGGTGACACAGTGGGTTAGCACTGCTGTCTCACAGCGCCAGGGGCCCGGGTTCGATTCCCGGGGGCACGGTGACACAGTGGGTTAGCGCTGCTGTCTCACAGCACCAGGGACCCGGGTTCGATTCCCGGGGGCACGGTGACACAGTGGGTTAACACTGATGTCTCACAGCACCAGGGACCCGGGTTCGATTCTCGGGTGGCACGGTGACACAGTGGGTTAGCGCTGCTGTCTCACAGTGCCAGGGACCCGGGTTCGATTCCCAGCGGCACGGTGACACAGTGGGTTAGCGCTGCTGTCTCACAGTGCCAGGGACCCGGGTTCGATTCCCAGGGGCACGGTGATACAGTGGGTTAGCGCTGCTGTCTCACAGTGTCAGGGACCCGGGTTCGATTCCCAGGGGCACGGTGATACAGTGGGTTAGCACTGCTGTCTCACTGTGTCAGGGACCCGGGTTCGATTCCCGGGGGGGGGCACGGTGACACAGTGGGTTAGCACTGCTGTCTCACAGTGCCAGGGACCCGGATTCGATTCCCGGGGGCACGGTGACACAGTGGGTTAGCACTGCTGCCTCACAGCGCCAGGGACCCAGGTTCGATTCCCGGGGGCACGGTGACACAGTGGGTTAACACTGCTGTCTCACAGTGCCAGGGACCCGGGTTCGATTCCCAGGGGCACGGTGACACAGTGGGTTAGCGCTGCTGTCTCACAGTGCCAGGGGCCCGGGTTCGATTCCCAGCGGCACGGTGACACAGTGGGTTAGCGCTGCTGTCTCACAGTGCCAGGGGCCCGGGTTCGATTCCCGGGGGCACGGTGACACAGTGGGTTAGCGCTGCTGTCTCACAGTGCCAGGGGCCCGGGTCCGATTCCCGGGGGCACGGTGACACAGTGGGTTAACACTGCTGTCTCACAGTGCCAGGGACCCGGGTTCGATTCCCAGGGGCACGGTGACACAGTGGGTTAGCACTGCTGTCTCACAGCGCCAGGGACCCGGGTTCGATTCCCAGGGGCATGGTGACACAGTGGGTTAGCACTGCTGTCTCACAGTGCCAGGGCCCGGGTTTGATTCCCAAAGCCACGGTGACACAGTGGGTTAGCACTGCTGTCTCACAGCGCCAGGGACCCAGGTTCAATTCCAGCCTCAGGTCACTGTCTGTGGGAGTTTGCACATTTGCCTCATGTCTGCATGGGTTTCCTCTAGTGGCTCCAGTTTTCAAATATGTGATGGTTATACAGTCATAGAATCCTACAATGCAAAAGGAGGCCATTTGGCCCATCGAGTCAGCACTGACCACAATCCTACCCCGGCCCTATCCCCATAACCCCTCACTAGTCCCATTGACATTAAGTGGCAATTTAGCATGGCCAATCAACCTAACCTACACACCTTTGAACTGTGGGTGGAAACCAGAGAATCCGGAGAAAACCCACGCAGACACAGGATGAATGTGCAGACTCCGCACAGACAGTGACCCAAGGCGGGATTTGAACCCAAGTCCCTGGCACTATGAGGCAGCAGTGCTAACCACTGTACCACCGTGCTGCCCCAGGTTAGGTGGATTGGCCATGCTAAATTGCCCCTTATCGTGCAATATTAAAGTGTATGGGATCGGGGGAAGTATATTGAGATGGATAGAAAACTGGTTGGCAGAGAGGAAACAAAGAGTGGGAATTAATGGGTGCTTTTCAGATTGACAGGCAGTAACTAGTAGGGGTGCCACAGGGATCGGTGCTGGGACCCCAGTTATTCACAATATATATTAATGATTTGAATGAGGGAACAAAATGTAACATCTCAAAGTTTACAGATGATACCAAGTTGGGTGGGAGGGTGAACTGTGACGAGGATACAGAGATCCTTCAGAATGATCTGGACAGGTTGGGTGAGTGGGCAAATCAATGGCAGATGCAGTATAATTTGGATAAATGTGAGGTTATTCACTTTGGAAGCAAAAACAAGAAGGTAGATTACTACCTGAATTGCTGTAAATTGGGAGAGGGGAGTGTACAGAGGGACCTGGGTGTCCTTGTGCACCAGTCACTGAAGGTAAGCGTGCAGGTGCAGCAGGAGGTAAGGAAGGCAAATGGGATGCTGGCCTTCATTGTGAGAGGTTTCGAGTACAGGAGCAGGGATGTGTTGTTACAATTATACAGGACCTTGGTGAGGCCACACCTAGAGTATTGTGGGCAGTTTTGAGGAAGGATGTTCTTGCCCTCGAGCGAGTCAAGGTTTACCAGGCTGATTCCAGGGATGGCAGGACTGATATATGAGGAGAGATTGATTAGGTTAGGATTGTTTTCGCTGGAGTTCAGACGAAATGAGTGGGGGGGATCGCATAGAGATTTATAAAAATGGCCTCTTTCTGTACTATACATTCTCTGTAACACCACTCTCTGTCTCACTCTGTATCACCACGCTCCGTACCACTATCTATAATATTGTATCTGTAACACTCTCTGTTAACACCACTCTCTGTATCATTTTCTGTAACACTCTCTGTAATACTTGAACACTCTGTAATAAGGATAGTGTCCTTGTTTCTCAATTCAGTATTATGCTACATCTGAGTGATCCTGACAATTAGATCAAGTGTAGAGATGGACCTGCTTACTCTGAAATGATCTTGTGACCTTCCTCATCATCATTAAGCGTGCCTCCATAAATGCTTTTAATGTAGAAAAATGTCCCAAAATGTTTTGTGAAGCAACAACAAAAAAAGGTCAGTAATTTCAGTGAGATATTGGTGAATAGGTTAATCTGAGAGGTGGGTTTGAAGAAGGATCTTAAAGGAAGGGAGGTAGGTGGAGACATGGCAGAAGTTCTTGGGGACAGAATTCAGGTATGTGTCCACCAATTGGAGGGTGCAGGAAGGAGGACGCACAGGTGATGTGAGTCACATGAATAAGGATGTCTTGGGGGATTTGTGTGGAAGCAAGTTCCAGGGAGAGGGAGCGAGGAAATGAGCTCATTTGAACATGAAGATAAGAACATAAGAACATAAGAAATAGGAGCAGGAGTAGGCCATCTGGCCCTTCGAGCCTGCCCCGCCATTCAATAAGATCATGGCTGATCTGTCGTGACTCAGCTCCACCTTCCCGCCCTCTCCCCATAACCCTTAATCCCTTCTCTTATCAAAAACCCATCAACCCGTTTCTTAAAAATATTTAGCGAGGCAGCCTCCACCACTTCAACGGGCAGAGAATTCCAGAGATTCACCACCCTTTGAGTGAAGAAGTTCCTCCTCAACTCTGTTCTAAACCGCCCCCCCTTTATCTTGAGGCTGTGCCCCCTAGTCCTACTGTCTTTTTTGAGCGGGAAGAGACTCTCCACCTCTATCCTATAGATCCCATTCATCATCTTATACGTCTCAATGAGATCTCCCCTCATTCTTCTAAACTCTAACGAGTACAAGCCTAGTTTATTCAGCCTCTCCTCATAGCTCAATCCCCTCTCAACTCCGGTATCAGCCGAGTAAACCTCCTCTGCACTCCCTCCAGGGCCAAAATATCCTTGCGCAGGTGCGGCGCCCAAAACTGCACACAGTACTCCAGCTGCGGCCTCACCAATGCCCTATACAGCTGTAGCAAGACCTCCCTACTTTTATATTCAATCCCCCTCGCTATGAAGGCGAGCATCCCATTCGCCTTCCTGACCACCTGCTGCACCTGCAAGCTGGGTTTTTGCGACTCATGCACAAGGACCCCGAGGTCCCTCTGCACCGTCACCTGCTGCAGTTTTTCGCCACGTAAGTAATAGTCCTTCCTACCATTCCTCCTACCAAAGTGGACCACCTCACACTTGCCAACATTAAATTCCATTTGCCATTTCCTGGCCCATTCGCCCAGCCTATCTAGATCCTTCTGCAGACTCTCCACACCCTCCGCACAATTTGCCATTCCCCCAATCTTGGTGTCATCAGCACATTTCGACACCCTACACTCGGTTCCCTCCTCCAGATCATCTATATAAATGGTAAATAGCTGAGGCCCCAGCACCGACCCCTGGGGCACTCCACTAGTCACCAACCGCCAAAATGAGAATTTTAAATTTAGTCTTAGCTTAGTTTATTTATTAATGTCACGGTAGATCTACATTAACACTGTAATGAAGTTAATGTGGAAATCCTCTCGTCGCCACACTCGAGAGCCTGTTCAGTTACACTGAGGGAGAAGTTAGCACGGCCAATGCATCTAAACAGCACGTCTTGCAAAATATGGGAGGAAACCGGAGCACCCAGAGGAACCCCACGCAGACACAGGGAGAACGTGCAAACTCCACCAACCAGTGACCCAAGGCGGGAATCAATTCCGGGTCCCTGGTGCTGTGAGGCAGTAGTGCTAACCACTGTGCCATTGAATTTGGGGTGTTGGGGAAGCAGTGGGATTGGGGGTAATTGGTGAGTGGGAGTTGGTTCAGAATACCTTGAGCTTGCTCTGCCATTTAATAAGATTGTGGCTGATCTGAGTATTGCCTTGAATCCACATTCCAAGCTTTGTTTTTAGGAGAATCAGCAATGGATTGAGAGATTGAGAGAGAAAATTGCAAGTCCAAAGGATTTGCAATCAGTGGTCAGGATGTGTATAATGGGATGCAGCTGGAATACTTTGGGGGTTAAGTCAAGAACAGAAAAGGCCACAATGCAACATCAGATCTGAAATGGATGACACTAAGGTTGGTAATAAGGTTTAATTTTTGACTTTGATGTTGATATGCAGAAGGAACTGGTTGAAAACACAACAGGTATACCTGAGGTGTCAAACATAGCAAATGTTAATCCTGGAAACCAGTGACCCATTAGATCGACATCTGTGATGGGGAATTTTCTTGAGAGCATTATACAGATTACATTGTTCAAAAAGAACTTAGGAAGGCCACAAATTGTACAGCCTGGATTGGGGAGCAAAGTCTTACTGCTGCACAGAATGGATTGTCAATTAAAGTTGCCTTGTGGATATATTCTTTAAAGTTTCAGAACTTATCTGATATAGTTTACCATGAGAGTTTGTAAAAGGTTAAACCTTGGGAGTTAATGGCACACCAGCCAGCAGGATAGAAAACGAGCTCTGATTGGAGGTCAGAGGTTGCTGGATGGAAATAGTTGTGCCTCGGAAAGTACAAAGTGTTGTGTGCAAGTTATTTTAGATTCTGCTTCTCCCCTCACTGTCTGTTCACTATTTTGGAATGATTTTGAGAATATTTGTAATTTTTAAAATATGATGATGATATCCATGTGACCAGGTGTCAGACAAGGAAGAAAACTGCATTTAAAGAGGACTGGATTAATGAAGGACAGTTTGGCCTGAACCACATTTATCTCTGCGATTTGGTCACTTGGCCAGTTGGGCTACAGAGGAGCCTAAAATATTGATGGATAGAGAGCCATAAGTATTAATAAGCAGTAGAAACAAATGAGTACACTGTCCATCAATAAAGATAGAATGTTTAAAAGATTTCATTGCTGATTGGACTCAATTTTTCTTTGCATTTTGGGTCTTTTTGGATATCTCTGTCCATGTACAAATTAGCCCCACAAACTGACCCACTCAACACGACAAATATCATTCAGCAGCCAAGTCCATCCACTCATCTGCTGCTCTCAAACTGCCCCATAACCAGCGTTAAAATAGAAATACAGTTTCACCAATCTGTGATTTGTAAACTGTGAATGTGTCACAAGAATTAGGAGCAGCAATCGGGCATTTGGTCCCTTGAGCTTATTCTCCGATTCGCTAAGACCGTGACTGATCTGATCGTGGCCTCAGCTTCTCGACACTGTCGGCCCCGTAACCTTTCACTTCATCGTTAACCAAAACTCTAACTCAGCCTGGAGTGCACTCAGTCACCCAACCTTCACTGCTGGCTGGGGAAAAGAATTCCAAAGACTAACAACCCTTAAAGAGAACAAAATTCTCCTCACCTCAGTCTTAAATGGAAGATGCCTAATTTTTAAACTGTGCTCCCTCGTAATCTCTCCCAGAAGGTGAAACGTGATTTTGGCATCCACCCTGTTTAGTCCCCAAAGGGTCTTATAGGTTTCAATAAGATCACCACTCATTCTTCAAAATTGTAATGAGGAAATGGTTTACTGAGTTAATGGTTTCACCGAGTTGCTTCCTTTTGATAATGCCTGTGTAAGCTGGGGTTTATTTTGCTTGATCCACATTGCACTAAACACAACAACTTTAATAAGAGCATAAAATGTCAAATACTAGGGGGGGACATGCCCTTAAAGTGAGAGGGGGAAAGTTTAAAGGAGATGTGAAGGGCAAATTTTTTACACAGAGAGCATCTGGAATGCGCTGCCAGGGGTAGTGGTGGGGGCAGATACAATAGAAATATTTAAGGGGCTTTTAGACAAGCATATGAATATGCAAGAAATAAAGAGATATGGACCAAGGGCAGTTAGAAGGGATTAGTTTGATTTGGTGTCATGCTTGGCACCACATTGTGGGCCGAGGGGCCTGTTCCTGTGCTGTACTGTTCTACAAAATAACAAGTTCTTTACCAGTGCAATGTCAGATGCAGAGACTGTATGTCTCAATGATTTACAGATTAAACAGTGTGTCACTTCAGCTGATTACAATAAGCATTTACTCAACCACAATGTCTAAAGTTCGATGTGATTGGATAGTATTTTTGAACAATCCTGACTCTGCTAAGAATTGTACTAACAACCAATTTGAGCGTTTCAGTCAGGATGGTAATGTAGCTTACTTACACTTTCTAGAAGCTCCATGTATTTATTCATACACAGAGGCCTTTCCTTTGCAGGCAAAAGGAACATGTCCAGTCATTGTACCTTTTTGAATAAATAGCTCACTTGTGCATTCACCATGGCAACATCTTGATCAATCAGAGCCAACTTGCCAACCAATCCATACCCCTTTTCTCATGCAATATAAGTTGTTATTCCCTTAGAAATGAGGTATTCTTGATCTGTCCTGGTGAGTGCAAGATGGAAAGTTTGACAGAATATTCCTTCTTTTTAAGTTTTAGAATTCTTCTGTCCTTATTGCTTGGCTCAATTTTGCTCACAGACCAAATTAGCTGGATAAGTTGTTGTCAAAAGACAATAAATGGTTTACTGAGGGCTTGGTGAAAGCTTACATTTGGAAATGTGTCATTTCTTGTCTGGGGGTTTGTCCCAACCAGCCTGTAAATGCAATTCAGAGATAGAGAGCAAGATGTGTTATTGGGATGTGGAATGTGCTGCCTCAAAGTGGAAGCAGAACTTTCAAAAGATAGTTCAAGATATTCTTCATGGGACAGGTAAGCAGAGCTGTGAGGAATAAGCTAGGGAGTGGGGGTCTATATCCCAATATGTGACAATAATAAATCAATTCAACTCAACCCAACTTTTTGGATGTATTTGTCAGTTGTGTTGAGAAAGCTAGTGTGGGTCTCTACAGCTCCACTAGCCAGTTTTCTCTCCAGATTTTGCCACTTTAACTGGTGTGGTTTGTAGCATTGCTCTGCTGAGGTGGGGAGTCTTAGAGCCAAACATAAGCCCCACCCAGATCAGGGTGCCCTTTTCAAATGCTGCTCCAATCACTGAAATATATCCCCCCCCCCCTCCCCCGCCACCTCCACCCTCACCTCCACCGCCCCCCGTCCCCGATCATCACCAGCATCCCTATCACTCACCGTGCCTTCTTCCCCTACACCACAAATAAATGAATCCTTACACACGAGGCTCCCCCGAGCTCCAGCTATGCCAGGGGACAGTATCGGGGTATTGTTTTACCATGTTTCACTCCTCTGGAGGCTAGCATAGCCTTTGCACTCCTGGGAAGATTTCCTCAACAGGTTTGCATCTGGATGGAATCTATTATAAACCAAAATGTAGTGAGGGGGAAAGATCTGGCAGGGGTTGTGGGGGTGGGGGTGGGAGGTGTTTAATTATATCCACACTTATTGAAATGAATGCAAATCCACTTCTTGTCCATTATGGGCATGACTCCATCACTGGGGAAGGGCGACAAAATTCACATGTGTGACCTTACCGGCAAGATTCACGATTTCTGAGTTCTGGGTTTGTGTCCCGTTGTCTCTCTCTGCCTCAATCTCTCTCTTACTGTCTCAATTTTTCTCAGTTTCTCTTTATTCTCCTTTCATTCTCTCTTTCTCACTGTCTCTTTCCCACTTCCATCTTTCTCCATCTCTCTCTGTCTTGTTGTCAATGCATTGAAAAAGATAATAATTTAATACATAAAACACAAGAACTAACAGAGGGCAATGGACAGGAAATGGAGGACAATGGGTCATGAGCCTGTGCTGGCGAACTCATGAAAGGCTCAAGATCCCACCTGTAGTATTTGTCTAGGCCAGCAATTATTACCCATCCCAAATTACCCAATAGAAGGTGGTGGTGAGCTGCTTTCTTGAAACGCTGCAGTCCATATGCTGTAGGCACACCCTAGTGTATAGGATATAACTGTGCAATTTCCACATTGCCGAGTAGGTGCCAGTGTACCAGACAGAGCAGCTTGGCTTAGGGAGCGGCAAGTTCTGGAACACAAGTCTTGAGGATTATTCTTTCAGAGATGTAGCACAGGCAGGGTGACAGAATGGTCTCCTCTTGTCCTGTAGGAGTGATTTCAGATGAGAAGTGGTGAATGTAGAGGGTATCTTGGCCACAATTGCCATCAGAAGCCAAAAGCACCAAGAGTACTCAAAGCTGCTCATCTTTCTCACTTTGGTAATGTGTCTCAAAAACAAATGAATTTGTTAATAACTCCAGTAATAAAGTCATATTAAATGCTATATTCCAGTAGGAAGCCAGATTAATTATTGCTCACATTACAATAAATCACACCCTATACGTTGAACAGCAGACATCCAGGACCTGCAGTGAACTCTGAGAAATTAATTGAAAATCTGTTCATCTAAATTTCATTTTCTTTTGGATTACATTTAGAAAAAAAAGAGGCTTTTATTTACTCAAAGTTGGATCAAAGCATTAAAAAGATGGAACCAAGAGCCAGCACCTCTGTACCGTGCTCAATTCACACTTTCTCTCCCTGAAAGTTACCAGTTCTATTTCTGTGTGACTTATTCCAGCATATTTTCCACTTGTTCCATTATTGTCCATCTCTCATTTCTACATACATATATATATCATATATGTATTTCTTTTTCATTGTGTCCCGTTGTCTCTCTCTACCTCAACCTCTCTTTTACTGTCTCAATTTTTCTCAGTTTCTCTTTTTTCCCCTTCTCATTCTCTCTTTCTCCCTGTATCTTTCCCACTTCCATCTTTCTCCTTCACTCTGTCTTGTTGTCAACGTATTGAAAAAGAAACGCAGAAATTGAAGTCTTCAAAAGAAACCAGGTACTCCTGAACATGAAGAGGAATCAGCACAAAGAATTCAAGCTCAAGAGAAGACATTAAAACAAGATGAAATGGCTGACGGCAAACTTGGAGAATAAAAATTTGCAAAACATTTCAAAATGAAGTTAAAAAGGAGAACTAAATGAGACAATGAAGAAAGGAGCTGAATTCCACAAAAAAGCAACTTGAAAATAAGAACAAGTTCAGTGAAGAATTGAATCAGCGAATAAGAGCCTGACGACGGAAGCTGAACAAAAAACAGTGCAGCACAGGAACAGGCCCTTCAGCCCATCGAGCCTGTGCTAATCATGATGCCCGAACTAAATAAAAAGAAACCTTCTGTTCCATGTTCAGTCCGTATCTCTCCATTCCCTCCCTATCCATGTACCCATCCAGATGCCTTTTAAATGTTGCTCATGTGCCTGCTTCCACCACCTCCTCTGGCAGTGAGTTAAGAACATAAAATAAGAACATAAGAAATAAGAGCAGGAGTAGGCCATCTAGCCCTTCGAGCCTACCCCGCCATTCAATAAGATCATGGCTGATCTGTCGTGGCTCAGTTCCACTTTCCCGCTTTCTCCCCATAACCCTTAATACCCTCTCTTATCAAAAACCCATCAACCCGTTTCTTAAAAATATTTAGCGAGGCAGCCTCCACCACTTCAACGGGCAGAGAATTCCAGAGATTCACCACCCTTTGAGTGAAGAAGTTCCTCCTCAACTCTGTTCTAAACCGCCTCCCGTTTTATCTTGAGGCTGTGCCCCCTAGTCCTACTGTCTTTTTTGAGCGGGAAGAGTCTCTCCACCTCTATCCTATCCATCCCATTCATCATCTTATACGTCTCAATGAGATCTCCCCTCATTCTTCTAAACTCCAACGAGTACAAGCCTAGTTTATTCAGCCTCTCCTCATAGCTCAACCCCCTCAACTCCGGTATCAGCCTAGTAAACCTCCTCTGCACTCCCTCCAAGGCCAAAATATCTTTGCGCAGGTGCGGTGCCCAAAACTGCACACAGTACTCCAGCTGCGGCCTCACCAATGCCCTATACAGCTGCAGCAAGACCTCCCTACTTTTATATTCAATCCCCCTCACTATGAAGGTCAGCACCCATTTGCCTTCCTGACCACCTGCTGCACCTGCAAGCTGGGTTTTTGCGACTCATGCACAAGGACCCCGAGGTCCCTCTGCACCGTCGCCTGCTGCAGTTTTTCGCCCTGTAAGTAATAGTCCTTCCTACCATTCTTCCTACCAAAGTGGACCACCTCACACTTGCCAACATTAAATTCCATTTGCCATTTCCTGGTCCATTCGCCCAGCCTATCTAGATCCTTCTGCAGACTCTCCACACCCTCCGCACAATTTGCCGTTCCCCCAATCTTGGTGTCATCAGCAAATTTCGACACCCTACAATCGGTTCCCTCCTCCAGATCATCTATATAGAACATAGAACATAGAACATTACAGCACAAACAGGCCCTTCGGCCCTCGAGTTGCGCCGATCGCATCAACCCCACCAATCTATAGACCTATCTATAACCCCCAATCCCATTAAACCCCATATACTCATCCAGAAGTCTTTTAAAAGACCCCAGCGAGTTCGCCTCCACCACCGACGACGGCAGCCGATTCCAATCACTCACCACCCTCTGAGTGAAAAACTTACCCCTAACATCACCTCTGTACTTCCCTCCCCGCACCTTAAATCTGTGTCCTCTCGTAGCGACCATTTCAACCCGGGGAAATAGCCTCTGAGAGTCCACCCTATCTATTCCTCTCAACATTTTATAAACTTCTATCAGGTCGCCTCTCAACCTTCGCCTCTCCAGGGAAAAGAGTCCCAGCTCCCTCAACCTATCTTCATAAGGCATGCCTCCCAGTCCAGGCAACATCCTTGTAAATCTCCTCTGCACCCTTTCAATAGCTTCTACGTCTTTCCTATAGTGAGGCGACCAGAACTGCGCACAGTACTCCAAATGAGGCCTGACGAGGGTCCTGTAAAGTTGCAGCATTACCTCCCGACTCCTAAACTCAATCCCTCGATTAATGAAGGCCAGTACACCATACGCCTTCTTGACCACCTCCTCCACCTGCGAGGCCGATTTAAGAGTCCTGTGAACCCGGACCCCGAGATCCTTCTGCTCTTCAACGCTACTAAGACCCCTGCCCTTTATAGTGTACTCGTTCATCCCGTTGGTTCTGCCGAAATGGACTACTACACATTTATCCGCGTTGAAGTCCATCTGCCACTTCTCCGCCCATTCCTGCATCCTATCTATGTCCTGCTGCAACTTTTGACATCCTTCCAGACCATCCACAACACCGCCGACCTTCGTGTCATCAGCGAACTTGCTAACCCATCCCTCCACTTCCTCATCCAGGTCATTTATGAAAATGACAAACAACAAGGGTCCCAGAACAGATCCCTGGGGCACCCCACTGGTGACTGACCTCCATTCCGAAAAAGACCCATCCACAACCACTCTCTGCCTTCTGCCGGCAAGCCAGTTCTGGATCCACAAGGCCAAAGGCCCTTGGATCCCATGCCCTCTCACCTTCTCAAGAATGGTAAATGGTAAAAAGCTGAGGCCCCAGCACCGACCCCTGGGGCACTCCACTAGTCACCATCCGCCAATCCGAATAGCACCCGTTGACACCCACTCTCTGCCTCCTATTTGACAACCAATCCTCTATCCACGCTAACACCCTACCCCCAACTCCATGTCCCTCAACCTTCTGCAATAACCTCTTGTGAGGTACTTTGTCAAACACCTTCTGAAAATCTAGAAAGACCACATCCATCGGCTCTCCTCTATCCACCGCCTTAGACACATCCTCATAGAACTCCAGTAAATTTGTCAGACACGACTTCCCTTTAATGAAATCGTGTTGCGTCTGCTCTATCAAGCAATTCCCTTCAAGATGCCTCGCAATTTCCTCCTTAATGACAGATTCTAACATTTTACCTACCACAGACGTTAAACTAACCGGCCTATAATTCCCCGCCTTTTGCCTGGCACCCTTCTTAAACAACGGTGTAACATTAGCCGTTTTCCAATCATCCGGCACTTCCCCGGAATCCAGCGATGTCTGGAAAATAACCACCAAGGCATCCACTATAACCTCCGCCATTTCTTTCAGAACCCTCGGATGCATTCCATCCGGTCCTGGGGACTTGTCCACAATCAGCCCCTCCAGTCTGTCGAGCACCGCCTCTCTAGTAACAGTAATGTCATTAAGACCCTCCATTCCTACCACCTTTCCATCGCTAACACCCGGCAAATTATTCACGTCCTCCTCCGTGAAGACAGAAACAAAAAGTTATTCAAGACCTTAGCCATATCCCCATCCCCTACCACTAGGTCCCCTTTCTCATCCTCTAAAGGACCAACATTCACCCTAGCCAGCCTCTTCCTTTTTATATATTTATAAAAATTCTTGCTATCCTTTTTTATATTAAGCGCTAGCCCAGCTTCATAGTTTCTCCTACCCTCCTTTATCAACTTCTTTGTCAATCTTTGTTGACATTTAAACCTCTCCCAATCCTCTTCTCGCCCACTACTCTTAGCTACTCTAAATTCCTCCGCTTTTAATTTAACACTTTCCTTCACCTCCTTCGTTATCCACGGCTTATTACCTCTCCTCCTACAGTCCTTTTTGACCATCGGAATAAATTTCTGCTGAGCACCAAGAAAGATCTCCTTAAAGATCCTCCACTGCTCCTCAACAGACCCTCCCTCCAACGCGCTCCCCCAGTCCACATTCGCCAATTCTTCTCTCATCCTACCGTACTCCCCTCTATTCAAACAAAGGACGCGTGTCCGGGAACCCCAGATCCCCACCACTCTCTGAGTGAAAAACGTCCCCCGCACATCTCCCTTAAACTCGGACATGGGGAGGAGGGCGATCGGGGATGGAGGTCAGGAGGGGGAGGTCAGGGTAGACATGGGGACTGGCCCATATCAAGGAAGCTGAGCTGGATATGGAGGCGAGGGGTCCATGGAAGCTGGTGATCGAGGGGTCAGTGATGGGAGGGCCAGTGCGCGTGTGCTGATGTCCCTGCTGACCAGTCGGTGCGTGCGCAATAGCCCACTCATCATGCTGATTCTGGCCGCATCCCAGATTACAGGGTCTATGACACACAGAATCCCAGAGATTCATTCCATTCCGTTCATTCACAAAATGGGCAGGAAAATCTCTTATCTTCCCACCCATTGCACACTTAGTTTATTTTGGGAGAATCACCCTCGATGTGTCAGAACAAGATTGCTGAATTGGTCAAAGAACACCTTTTGCAGTAACTAGTCTGAGACAACTCCTGTTTTAAGTCATAGAACATAGAACATTACAGCGCAGTACAGGCCCTTCGGCCCTCGATGTTGTGCCGACCAGTGGAACCAATCTAATGACCCTCGAACCTAAACTATTCCAATGTTATCCAAATGCCTATCCACTGACCATTTGAACACCCTTAAAGTTGGCGAGTCCACAACTGCTGCAGGTAGGGCATTCCTATCGCTGACATCCATCCTATAATTACCACTCCTTAATTTAAAGCTGTGTCCTCTCGTGTTAGCCGTCACCATCCGAAGAAAAAGGCTCTCACTATCCAACCTACCTAACCCTCTGATCATCTTGTATGAATGGAAAAACTGTTGGCATATATGGAACAGCTTCATGCAAGATTATATTTGGAGCTGTACATAGTTAAAGCCGATTAATAAAGGTGCTTATTTTTGGGTGTACAGCCTCAAGATCTCATTAATGAACCATCAAGAAATGTTTTTGAACCTGTAAGTACCACAGTGTCTGGTTGACCTGTTATAGGTATAACTGATGTGTCTGCAGAAGCAAGTTGGAATGAACTGTTTGTGCCAGAAGAGGTATCCATTATTTGCAGTTTCTGTTAATGTTGGTCTGGTGGAAGTCTCTCAGACTACAGAATTACACCTCTCGAAAAGAAACAGAAAAACCTAAAGACTCGATTTATAATTATCCAACTCATGTTTAGTTAGAATTTGGGCTTGAGCAATTTTGTTTAAAGAGTTAAAGGGGGAGGGTGTGGTGACTGTCTCTTTAAGGACAATACAGCAGAAGAGGATCACCTGTTTTGAGGGACCAATTGGGACTGAGAGTGGGTAATCACCCCAAGAGGTGGAATCCTCCTTGAGCAGAAGACATCTGGAAGCCCGCAGAAGATTACACAGGGACAGGACCAGCTGTTGGACTATACAGTTTCTTTTCCTTATTAATAAATCCTCTGTGTTGCTGACAATCTGTATCATTACAGTCTGCATCATTACACCATCTCGCTCTCTCTGTTTTTCTCTCTCCATGTGCCATTTTCATTCCAATTTTACCATTTTCATTCCAAGTGCTGAATTTGGGCGTGATTCAGATCCGACCTGGAAACCTGTTCCCAGCTGTCCCTGATGGCTTCAGTCCGAATTTACCAAGTTTTCACACCCGTTTTCGGGCATAACACAACGGTAAAATCGGGCCCTATTTCTCTATTTCTGCATGTTTTTCTTTCTCTAATGCTCTCTCGGTTCCTTATATGGGTCTATATCTCAAATCTACATGAGTAGAACTGAGAAATACGTAGGGGGAGATCGCTTTGATAGGGTTGGACTACAGGCCCCCAAATAGTCAGCAGGAAATAAAGGAGATTACAGATAGCTCCAAGAAAAATAGGGTGGTAATAGTTGAAGATTTTAACTTTCCCAACATTGACTGGGACAGCCAGAGTATTAGAGGGTTGGATGGAGAGAAATTTGTTGAGTGTATTCAGGATGAATTTCTCGTTGTGTGGATGGCCTGACTAGAGAGGGGACAAAACCTGACCTCCTCTTGGGAAATAAGGAAGGGCAGGTGAGGGAAGTGTTAATGAGGGATCACTGTGCGACCAGTGACCATAATTCTATTAGTTTTAAGATAACTATGGAGAACGATAGGTCTGGACCAAAAGTTAAAATTCTAAATTGGGGCAAGGCCAATTTTGATGGTATCAGGCAGGAACTTTCAAAAGTTAATTGGGGGAGCCTGTTGGCAGACAAAGAGATGTTTGTTAAGTGGGAGGCTTTCAAAAGTGTGTTAACCAGGGTTCAGGGTAAGCAATTCCTCTTAGAGTGAAGGGAAGTAGGCAACCCTGAATGATTCGGGATATTGAGGCCCTGGTCAAAAGAAGAAGGAGGCACATGACATGCATTGGCAGCTGGGATCTAGTGGATCCCTCGGAGGGTATAGAGGGTGTCGGAGCAGAGTTAAGACAGAAATCAGGAGGGCAAAAAGGGAACACAAGATTGTTTTGACAGATAAAGCAAAGAAGAATCAAAAGAGCTTCTACAAATACATAAAGGACAAAAGAGTAACAAGGGAGAGAGGAGGCCTCTTAAGGATCAACAAGGTAATCTCTGTATGGATCCACAAGAGATGGGTGAGATCCTAAATGGATATTTCTCATCAGTATTTACTGTTGAGAAAGGCATGGATGTTCGGGAACTTGGGGAAATAAATATTGATGTCTTGAGGAGTGACATATTACAGAGAAGGAGCTGCTGGAAGTCTTAAAGTGCACCAAGGTAGATAAATCCCCGGGACCTGATGAGGTGTATCCCAGGACATTGTGGGAGGCTAGGGAGGAAATTGCAGGTCCCCTAGCAGAGATATTTGAATCATCGATAGTCACGGGGGAGGTGCCTGAAGATTGGAGAGTGGCAAACATTGTGCCTTTGTTTAAATAGGGCTGCAGGGAAAAGCCTGGGAACTACAGGCCAGTGAGCCTCACATCTGTGGTGGGTAAATTGTTGGAAGGTATTTTGAGAGACAGGATCTACAGGTATTTAGAGACACAAGGACTGATTAGGGACAGTCAGCATGGCTTTGTGAGTGGAAAATCATATCTCACAAATTTAATTGAGTTTTTTGAAGGGGTAACCAAGAAGGTAGATGAGGGCAGTGCAGTTGATGTTGTCTACATGGACTTTAGCAAGGCCTTTGACAAGGTACCACATGGTAGGTTGTTGCATAAAGTTAAAACTCAACAGGATCCAGGGTGAGGTATATAAATGGATATAAAATTGGCTTCTTGACAGATGCCAGAGGGTGGTTGTAGGGAGTTGTTTTTCAAGCTGGAGGCCTGTGACCAGTGGTGTGCCTCAGGGATCAGTGCTGGGCCCACTGTTATTTGTCATTTATATTAATGATTTGGATGAGAATATAGGAGGCATGGTTAGTAAGTTTGTGGATGACACTAAGATTGGTGGCATAGTGAACAGTGAAGAAAGTTATCTCCAATTGCAACAGGATCTTGATCAATTGGGCCAGTGGGCTGACGAATGGCAGATGGAGTTTAATTTAGATAAATGCGAGGTGATGCATTTTGGTAGATTGAACCAGGGCAGGACTTACTCAGTTAATGGTAGGGCATTGGGGAGAGTTACAGAACAAAGAGATCTAGGGGTACAGGTTCATAGCTCCTTGGAAGTGGAGTCACAGGTGGACAGAGTGGTGAAGAAGGCATTCGGCATGCTTGGTTTCATTGGTCAGAACATTGAATACAGGAGTTGGGACGTCTTGTTGAAGTTGTACAAGACATTGGTAAGGCCACACTTGGAATACTGTGTGCAATTCTGGTCACCCTATTTTAGAAAGGATATTATTAAACTAGAAAGAATGCAGAAAAGATTTACTAGGATGCTACTGGGACTTGATGGTTTGAGTTATAAGGAGAGGCTGAATAGGCTGGGACTTTTTCTCTGGAGCGTAGAAGTCTTATGGGTGATCTTACGGAGATCTATAAAATAATGAGGGGCACAGATCAGCTAGATAGTCAATATCTTTTCCCAAAGATAGGGGAGTCTAAAACTTGTGGGCATAGGTTTAAGGTGAAAGGGGAGAGATACAAAAATGCCCAGAGGGGCAATATTTTCACACAGAGGGTGGTGAGTGACTGGAACAAGCTGCTAAAGGTAGTAGTAGAAGCGGGTACAATTTTGTCTTTTAAAAAGCATTTGGACAGTTACACAAGTAAGATGGGTATAGAGGGATATTGGCCAAATGCGGGCAATTGGGATTAGCTTAGGGGTTAAAAAAGGGGCGACATGGGCAAGTTGTGCCAAAGGGCCTGTTTCCATGCTGTAAATCTGTATGACTGGATGATCTATTTATAAATTTCACTCGCTTTGTTCAATTCCCTCAATGCTTTGGAATCTGCACCTCGGAAGATTTCAATCTATCAGTTCTTCAAATTGATTCTTCCTTACTGCAAGGTGAGGTTAAAGGTTGTAAGTAGCTAAGCTTTGGAGATTGAGTAAGGAGAGGATTTGTACTTTCCTCTTACCCCTGTGGCAGTCTGAGATAGTCATGATGTGGGTTTGCCGGCGTTGGACTGGCGTAAACACAGTAAAAAGTCTGACAACACCAGGTTTTAGTCCAACCGATTTATTTGATAATAATATTAAATTATTAATAATATTAATAATATAATAATATTATCAAATAAATAAGCTGGACTAAAACCTGGTGGAGTCTGAGATAGAGCAGGAGCTGCATCCATTCTTAATGGCTGAACTGAACTTTTATATTAATGAAAATGAATCATTATAATTACAACATAAACAGACAAATTCCTTTTGGCTTCATGCATCAGCACATCAGATCCTTTACAAGTCCTGTGATATGAGAATTATTTTATTGAACCTGAACTGTTCCATTTGTTCTACTTGTGACCTGCTCCAACACACAATCATCGTTCTGAATGTCTCCATGTGATTGCTTCTTAGTGAAATATGACAAGCATTAATAAATAAGCAGCTGCAATGTGCACAGAATATTACTGCAGATTAATGGGAACAGATTATCAGCTTTGCATATCATTTCTGAGCCTTTCACTAATCACCCAGACCTCATGAAACCTCTAAACTCATCAGATCCCACTGGACACAATCACAGTTCAGGACACATTGTGTCTCCCTGATTTATTTGTTGTAAATGCGTAAATTGCTTTTTTATCAACCACATCCTCCCAGAATAAGAGAAAACAGGAACACACAAATTATTAGCAGGAATAGACTTTTGGCTCTTCCAACCTGCTCCATACAAGGTCATAGAAATCCCTGCAGTACAGAAGAAGGCCATTTTGCCCATCCCCATAATCCCATTAGTTAATCCCCCTGACACTGAAGGGCAATTTAGCAAGGCCAGTCCATCTAACCAGCACGCTTTCGGACTGCGGGAGGAAATTGGAGCATCCGGAGGAAACCCATTCAGACATGATGCAACTGTACACAACTCTGGTGCGGCCGCACTTGGAGTTTTGTGTGCAGTTCTGGTCCCCACATTACAGGAAGGATGTAGAGGCTTTGGAGAGGGTGCAGAGGAGGTTTACCAGGATGTTGCCTGGTATGGAGGGGAGATCCTATGAGGAGAGACTGAGAGATTTGGGGTTGTTTTCGCTGGAAAGAAGGCGGCTAAGAGGGGATCTCATTGAAACATATAAGATGATTAGAGGTTTAGACAGGGTAGATAGTGATAGCCTTTTTCCTAGGATGGAGAAAGCTAACACGAGGGGGCACGACTTTAAATTAAGGGGGGGTAGTTATAGGTCAGGGGTAGGTTCTTTACCCAGAGGGTGGTGAGGGACTGGAATGCCCTGCCAGCTGCAGTTGTAAATGCACCTAGTTTGGGGGCATTTAAGAAATCTGTGGATAGGTTTATGGATGAAAAGGGATTGGTTTAGGCTAGTGGGTCATTGTTTTGTAACTGGTCGGCGCAACATCGTGGGCCGAAGGGCCTGTTCTGCGCTGTAATGTTCTATGTTCTATGTTCTATGACACGAGGAGAATGTGCGAACTCCACACAGATGGTGATCTAAGCTGGGAATCAAACTCGGGTCCCTGGAGCTGTGAGGCTGCGGTACAAACCACTGTGACACAGATCATAGCTGATTGGATTATAACTCTAACTCTCCTTCCATGGCTGTCCGCTATAAGCCCTAACTCCCTTATAGATTGGAAACCTTGAAGAGAATTGGGAATTGCTGATAACTGTTCTGATTAGGATAGTGAGGTGAATGTTTTCCAACCTGTCCAATTCTTCTCCCGCCTCTCCCAGTTGTCCAGATCTTTTGCCTCCTCTCTTGTAAGCGAAGAGAGAGTAAAATTATGAAGGAATTTTGATAGGGTAAACAAGGAGATGTTTCCACAAGAGGCCATAAAAATAACTTAGTCACTGATAAACTCATAGAAGAAATCATAGAAATCATAGGGCGGCACGGTAGCACAGTGGTTAGCACTGCTGCTTCACAGCTCCAGGGTCCTGGGTTCGATTCCCGGCTCGGGTCACTGTCTGTGTGGGGTTTGTACATTCTCCTCGTGTCTGCGTGGGTTTTCTCCGGGTGCTCCGGTTTCCTCCCACAGTCCAAAGATGTACTGGTTATGTTGATTGGCCATGCTAAAATTGCCCCTTAGTGTCCCGAGATGTGTAGGTTAGAAGGATTAGCGGGTAAAATATATGTAGGGATATGGGGATAGGGCCTGGGTGGGATTGTGGTCAGTGCAGACTCGATGGGCCGAATGGCCTCTTTCTGCACAGTAGAGTTTCTATGATTTCTATGATTAAACTCAATAGGGAGTTTGTGAGAGTTTTGAGATCAAAGACCACAATACTTTCTCAATGTCTTCCTGAGTGGGAGGTCTTTATTGAACTGATTCAAACATATCTACTTACAGAGCAAGCCTCTCATGGCAGAGATCATGTGACTACAGCAAGCCAGCTGGGACATATCGTAATAGTAATGTTGCATTTCAAAACCCAAACATCCCCCATTGCAGAATGAACAAAGACACCTTTGCTTGCATGATTGTGTAACTGTGAGTTATCAAATTTACCCACTTCTCATGCATTAATATCTGCTTATCCTATCAGTCATTCTCTTCACTTGCATTGCATCGATTGACTTTCTCACTAGCTCATGTGCACTTGGCCATTGGCTGTTCCTCTGGGTGATGTTCCTTGTCTGGAGAGTGTTGTTCCCATGGCACTTGTTGCTATGGTAACTGTTGCTGTCCATTCATTGTTGGGGACACTGGGAGCTACATGGGAGCCCTACTCTCGCCAGCATGTCAGTGATGTACACCTTTTTCCCTTGGTTGTATGTCGTGTCCAGATGATATCTCTGTGAATAAAGTCAAACTCTTTACAGGCACTTTGGTGCCAGTCGTAGCAGTTTGAGAAAAATCCCTACAGTACAGAAGGAGGCCATTTAGCCCAACGAGCTTGCACCAACAACAATTGTTGTTGCCCTACCCCACAACCCCATGCATTTACCCTGTTAATCCTCTAACACTAAGGGGCCATTTATCATGGCCAATCTACCTAACCCGCACATCTTACACTGTGGGAGGAAACCAGAGCACCCGGAGGAAAGCCACACAGACACGGGGAGAACATGCAAACTCCACACAGACAGTGACCCGAGGCCAGAATCTCTTTGAAGATCACCTCTTTGAACTCCTGGAGGATATGCTTAGCTATCAATGGTTTTGTGCTGTGACACGTGGTAAATCTCTGATGGCACAAAGAGGACAGCCAGTCCAAACGTTAGCCTTGCTCCAGATGAGATGGGTGGTTATTGTGAACTGTCTGTGATCTGGAACTCTGACCTTCCTTTTTGCCATTGCATTTGGCTGTCAGACTTATTTGCCATCTCAATATGAGCCATCATGGGACCCCAAACTTCCTTTCGAGGGCTTCATTGCTGGATCACCATGTTAAGCCACTTTGCTTGGGTCTGTGAGGGTCACAGAGTGCATGATACACCAATATCTATAGAACATAGAACATAGAACATTACAGCGCAGAACAGGCCCTTCGGCCCACGATGTTGCGCCGACCAGTTACAAAACAATGACCCACTAGCCTAAACCAATCCCTTTTCATCCATAAACCTATCCACGGATCTCTTAAACGCCCCCAAACTAGGCGCATTTACAACTGCAGCTGGCAGGGCATTCCAGTCCCTCACCACCCTCTGGGTAAAGAACCTACCCCTGACATCAGTCCTATAACTACCCCCCCTTAATTTAAAGTCGTGCCCCCTCGTGCTAGCTTTCTCCATCCTAGGAAAAAGGCTATCACTATCTACCTGTCTAAACCTCTAATCATCTTATATGTTTCAATGAGGTCCCCTCTTAGCCGCCTTCTTTCCAGCGAAAACAACCCCAAATCTCAGTCTCTCCTCATACCAGGATCTCCCCTCCATACCAGGCAACATCCTGGTAAACCTCCTCTGCACCCTCTCCAAAGCCTCCACATCCTTCCTGTAATGTGGGGACCAGAACTGCACACAAAACTCCAAGTGCGGCCGCACCAGAGTTGTGTACAGTTGCATCATGTCTGACACTTGTTGTTCACTTAATGCTCTCCTTCCACAGCCATCATTGTAACGGTCAGCAATGGAGTTGAGAGAAGGAACCTGCTGTATGGTGAAAAGAGCTTTGTCCCACTCTGCTGCTGAGATCCCTGCACTGGCCATCTGTCCCAGCTTCATCTGCTTCTTTTGAGCCAAGCGCTTGAGTGTAAAATGATTCAGTGTTCTGCAGTTAAAACACCCACTTCCCGTCACAGTATTCCGCCCTTTCTCTGCGATTATTCCACACTTTCCATCTGGAAAGTCTCAGTAGAATGCATCTCCTGCCCTATTCCACTGTTGCACTGCTGTAGCTGGCATTTAATATCTTCTGCATCTCTACACACATTTATCACTTTCTTAAATGTAAATTTCTCTTCTTTCAGTCTGTAGAGCGCACAAAAAACAGTACTTTTCACTCTATACCATGTGACAATAATAAATCAAATCACTAGACTTGCTATCATTGAGTGGTCTTGTATGCCTAAGAGAATTCTACCTTTTATCAGATCATCTTTTTATTGCTGGAATTCACATGGTTCTACAAGCTGTGTACCTGAAATCACAGACTGGGATTGGATTATTTATGGGATCAGCAGCATTTATTGTCCATCCCTGATTACCTTTGAAGCAGTTAAGAGTCAGCCACATTGTTGTGAATCTAGGGTCACATGTACCAGACACATACAGGTATTAGATTTCCTTCCCCAAAGGACATTAGTGAAGCAGATGGGTTTTTACAACAATCGACAATGTTGTTTTAGTCATCATTAGACATCTAATTTCAGTTTTTATTGAATTCCACTTTCACCATCTGCCACAGAGGGATTCGAATCCCAGTCTCCAGAGCATTACCCTGGGTCTCTGGATTGTTAGTCCAGTGAAGGTATTACTGTGTCACCACCTCCACTGGGCTCTCATGTTAACTATATAACATTCATGTGTTGTCTTCACTCAGAGTTCAAAGGCTTTCAAAGCTGCTGTCTGCTTCCTTTGTCCACAGAATAGATTTTGGGAGGATTTAAAATGGTGTTAATCCCTCCCCATCAGTATAAGAAGTATGGCTACTCTTGTGGGCTCTGGTTTGTTAATTAAATCTCTTGCAATCTTGTAAGTTTGAAAAAGCAGCCTGTACTGACATATATCACCTTTCGTTTCTTCCAGAGCACTGAGAGGAAAATAGAGTCATTTTAACTCAGCCAGTATTTTAGTTGCAGCCTTTGGTTTGTGTTTGCTTTTCCTTGTCCTTTGTTGGCAGCTTTTTAGCAGGTTTGAACATTTCCTGCTTTCCTGGGTTTCAAAATTGTATTTTAGAACATAGAACATTACAGCGCAGAACAGGCCCTTCGGCCCACGATGTTGCGCCGACCAGTTACAAAAACAATGACCCACTAGCCTAAACCAATCCCTTTTCGTCCATAAACCTATCGACGGATCTCTTAAACGCCCCCAAACTAGGTGCATTTACAACTGCAGCAGGCAGGGCATTCCAGTCCCTCACCACCCGCTGGGTAAAGAACCTACCCCTGACATCCGTCCTATAACTACCCCCCCTTAATTTAAAGCCATGCCCCCTCGTGCTAGCTTTCTCCATCCGAGGAAAAAGGCTATCACTGTCCACCCTATCTAAACCTCTAATCATCTTATATGTTTCAATAAGATCCCCTCTTAGCCGCCTTCTTTCCAACGAAAACAACCCCAAATCCCTCAGTCTCTCCTCATAGGACCTCACCACCATACCAGGCAACATCCTAGTAAACCTCCTCTGCACCCTCTCCAAAGCCTCCACATCCTTCCTGTAATGTGGGGACCAGAACTGCACACAGTACTCCAAATGCGGCCGTACCAGAGTTGTGTACAGTTGCAACATGACGCTGCGACTCTTAAATTCAATCCCCCTATCAATAAACGCCAAGACACCGTATGCCTTCTTAACAACCTTATCTACTTGATTCCCAACTTTCAGGGATCTATGTACACATACACCTAGATCCCTCTGTTCCTCCACACTCTTCAAAGTCCTCCCGTTAGCCCTATACTCGACACATCTGTTGCTCCTACCGAAGTGAATTACCTCACACTTCTCCGCATTAAACTCCATCCGCCACCTCTCGGCCCAGCTCTGCAACCTATCTAAGTCTCCCTGCAGACTATGACACCCTTCCTCACAATCTACCACACCTCCGACTTTGATGTCATCAGCAAATTTACTAATCCACCCAACTATACCCTCATCCAGATCATTAATAAAGATTACAAACAGCAGTGGCCCCAAAACAGATCCCTGAGGCACACCACTCGTAACCGAACTCCATGATGAATATTTACCATCAACCACCACTCTCTGTCTCCTATCTGAAAGCCAATTTCTGACCCAATTTCCTAGATTACCCACAATCCCATACATCTGCATTTTCTGCAGAAGCCTACCATGGTGAACCTTATCGAACGCCTTACTATAATCCATATATACCACATCAACTGCCTTGCCCCCATCCACCTCTTTGGTCACCTTATCAAAAAACTCAATAAGGTTAGTAAGGCACGACCTACCCGCTACAAAACCATGCTGACTATTTCGAATCAATTCATTACACTCCAAATAACTATAAATCCTATCCCTAATAATTTTTTCTAAAACCTTGCCCACAACAGAAGTAAGACTCACCGGTCTGTAATTCCCGGCAAAGTCTCTGTTCCCCTTCTTAAACAATGGGACAACATTCGCTATCCTCCAATCCTCCGGGACCACACCAGAGACCAATGACGACCTGAAGATCAGAGCCAGATGCTCTGCAATCACCTCTCTAGCCTCCCAGAGAATCGTGGGGTAAATCCCGTCCGGCCCAGGGGACTTATCTATTTTCAACTCCTCAAGAATATCCAGCAGATCCCCCTTATCAACCGTAATACTGTCTATTTTACACCCCTGCAATCCAGTGTCCTCCTCAGCTATATTCATGCCCCCCTGCGTGAACACCGAAGAGAAATATTGGTTCAATGCTTCTCCAATCTCCTCCAGTTCCACACACAACTTCTCTCTGCTGTCTGTAACTGGCCCTAACCTTGCCCTGACCAACCTTCTATTCTTGACATACCTATAGAACGCCTTAGGATTCTCCTTAACCCTATCAGCCAAAGTCTTCTCATGTCCTCTTTTAGCCCTTCTTAACTCACTCTTCAACTCCCTCCTAGCCAATCTAAAGCTTTCTAATGCACTACCTGAGCCCTCAAGCCTCATCCGAACATAAGCCTCCTTTTTCTTCCTAACCAACGAATCAACTTTTTTAGTGCACCACGGTTCCCTAGCCCTACCAAATCCTCCATGTCTGACAGGGACATACCTATTACAGACCCGCAGTAGCTGTTCCTTGAAAAAACTCCACATTTCGGACGTTCCCAGTCCCTGTAATCTCCTAGTCCAACCTATGCTTCCTAATTCTCTCCTAATAGCCTCATAATTACCCTTCCCCCAGCTAAAACTACTGACCCGAGGTTCATGCCTGTCCCTTTCCATCACTAAGGTGAACGTAACCGAATTGTGGTCACTATCACCAAAATGCACCCCAACTTCCAAGTCTAGCACCTGGTCTGGCTCATTTCCCAGCACCAAATCCAATATAGCCTCACCTCTAGTTGGCCTATCTACATACTGAGTCAAAAAACCTTCCTGCACGCTTTGTACAAACACTGACCCCTCCAATGAGCTAGAACCATAGCAATTCCAATCAATATTCGCAAAGTTAAAGTCCCCCATAACAATTACCCTATTACTTTCACTCCTAGCCAGGATTGTCTCCGCAATCCTTTCCTCAACCTCTCTAGAACTTTTAGGAGGTCTATAAAAGACTCCCAACAGGGTGACCTCTCCTCTCCTATTTCTAATCTCCGCCCATACTACCTCAACAGACAAGTCCTCATTAAACTTCCTCTCCGACACTGTGATACAGTCCTTAACTAGCAATGCTACCCCATCCCCCCTTCTACCTTCTTCTCTACTCCGACTAAAGCATTTGTAACCCGGAACCTGCAACATCCATTCCTGACTCTGCTCTATCCACGTCTCTGAAATGGCCACAACATCAAAGTCCCAGGTACTGATCCACTTCTGATATTGTCAAAGACTGCAGTGCTTTCTTAGTGTAAAATCTTTATTGAAACTGATTTTAAAATAGCTGCTTACAGAGACAGTCCCTCGTGGCAGGGGTCACTTGACAACTGCAAGCCAAATTGGATAGGTATTCATATATTTAAAACCCAAATGGGAGCCTATTTATCAAGAGAGTAGAGAGAATGTGGAACCCACTACCAAGGGGCAATGGTCGAGGTGAATAGTATAGATGCATTTGAGGAGAAACTCACAGGAAGAAGAATGGAGGAGATGGTAGAGTGAGATGAAATTGGAAGGTTGTGTGCAGCAGGAAGCAGTTGAGTTGAATGGTTGCTGGTGTCAGGTAAAATGACATGTATTCTGTATAAAGTGTGTCTCATGATAGCAGACACAGCTCATGCCTCAAGTCTCCACAACCGTTCTTCAGCGGTGAGTTTATCAGACAGTGCCAGAGTGTTGTTCAGGAATGAGATTGATTCTTCCCTCAGTTTTAATCCACACTCTGTGCTGTGAGCTGGGATCTGGGACAGGATATTGAGGGTGAGTGCAGTGGGATTTCATTGGGTCCACAGCGGAGTGCAGAGGTAGAAACTGGCTGGAATGTTTCTGATTTGTAAGGATGTTACCCCTGAATGACCGGGACACTCAGTCCAGCCTTCAATCAGCTCTCCAAAAGGCGTACTGATTAGCTGTTAAATTCTCCGTGTAACTGAGCAAGTGTCAGAGTGTGGCAACTAGGAGATTTTCACAGTAACTTAATTGCAGTGTGAATGTAAGCCTGCTTGTGACACTAATAAATAAATTTTAACTGTTGGGAAAGGGATGTGGAGATTAATCCACCCAAAATTATACCAAAGCACAGTCACTGATCCCAGGTGAGTAGAATCTATGAACTCAGTACACTCTGACTGTGTTGGGGATTGTTTCCTGTGTTGTGAAATAGCTGATGTACTTGCCATGATCCATCAAAGCATCTGTCTGTGATTTCAATTCCCTGAATACAGGAGGGATGAGAAAAATGAAGATGTCACATCAATTCTCAGCAGCCTGAGGACAGACACCTTCCCGGCTTGTTGCCAGCTTACCCTGTGGACAGATTCACTCAGAAATCCCTTTCTGTATTTCAGTTTTACAGACTTGCGGATTTGGTGCTGGGGAATCTCTGCCGAGTGGAATCTACCCTTCTCTCCTGACTGTTCCAGTGCAATTGAACAAGCCAATTGTGTTCTCACTCTTGGGGTACATAAGAAATTGGAGCAGGAGTAGGCCATCTGGCCCTTCGAGCCTGCCCCGCTATTCAATAAGATCATGGCTGATCTGTCGTGGTTCAGTTCCACCTTCCCGCCCTCTCCCCATAACCCTTAATCCCTTCTCTTATCAAAAACCCATCAACCCGTTTCTTAAAAATATTTAGCAAGGCAGCCTCCACCACTTCAACGGGCAGAGAATTCCAGAGATTCACCACCCTTTGAGTGAAGAAGTTCCTCCTCAACTCTGTTCTAAACCGCCCCCCCTTTATCTTGAGGCTGTGCCCCCTAGTCCTACTGTCTTTTTTGAGCGGGAAGAGTCTCTCCACCTCTATCCTATCCATCCCATTCATCATCTTATACGTCTCAATGAGATCTCCCCTCATTCTTCTAAACTCTAACGAGTACAAGCCTAGTTTATTCAGCCTCTCCTCATAGCTCAATCCCCTCAACTCCGGTATCAGCCTAGTAAACCTCCTCTGCACTCCCTCCAAGGCCAAAATATCTTTGCGCAGGTGCGGCGCCCAAAACTGCACACAGTACTCCAGCTGCGGCCTCACCAATGCCCTATACAGCTGCAGCAAGACCTCCCTACTTTTATATTCAATCCCCTTCGCTATGAAGGCCAGTTAGGTCAAGATAATAAAACACTGTACAGTGGAGTTGTTCCAGCTGAGGTGATAATGTGAAGAGTATTGAGGTTTTTACAACATGGCTTTACTGCACCAGGCCACACAAACATTCCTCATAATCATTTTAGCTCAACTTATCAATTCGTTCACCTTGTTTGATTAGAAACTTTGGAGGAGTCAGTCTTCCCAGGCTGGTGGGAGCAACACAAGGAGGAATGTCGGAAGGAGATTGGATTCAGGTCAGTGGGTCCATTGGGTTCCCACCTCAGGGCAATCTTTTCAGAGACAGACCATAAGGTACAGATACCACCCACCTGCTGATACTGCCTGCCTGCAGATATTATTCACCTACAGATACCACCCAATTTGCATAATGTAATGTATGTCTGTGCGCGGATTATAGGCTGCCAATAGGATCTTACCATCATTGGCTAAGCCTCTCACTGTAGGGCTAAATCCCAGATGTGAAGGGGTGGTCGGGGTGGGGGCCGGTGGGGGGGGGAGGAACTCTCAGGACCTCCCACACTAACGCCTCCCCTCCCTCACAGGTGCAGGTCACAACTGCTGTCACTGGCCATTCTGGGGCGGGTTCCCCTTCACATGCATGTTCTTGTCATTCTGGGCACCCTGGCTGGAATTCTCAATCCTCCTGCTGTGAGTGGAGATTTGGCTGAGTACCAAATTCCTCATCCTCACAGGCAATGATAGGGCAGTGTATGTAACTGAAGAATTCCAGCCTAAACAAATTCAAAACTCTTCAGAAAATGCCTCAAGATGGAGGCATCCTTACGTTACTGCTTGAGAGCGGAGATGCCTCCCTCTAACAGTGCCCTGAGTCTCCCACCATCTCCTTCACACTGCCCATCTTCAACTGGACAGTGTGAATCCAGAAGTGACTTGTCGATTGGCCAGCTCCAGGGAGATCTCCTCGCCGACAGTCAAAACGGGCTCACAACCCAGGAATGGTCCAAACTGAAGAGCAGAACATTTGCCTCTCTACTTACCCAGGAAAGGCTGGATTAGATGACCAGATAAATCAAAGTTGGATTTGGCTGAGGCCTGGATTGGGTTGGAGTGCCTGAGGGAAGTGAAGTGTAGGAGAGGCAGTGAAGAACGCAATGGGTCACTGGATCACAATCAGCTGAATTTTTCATGCTGTTTCCAAGTAGGAAATAGAGGAGTGAGGGGTGATGAGTCTTTGTAGAAACAGTGTGAGGACAAGGGCATCTGGGTTAGGGATGTGAAATTTCTGGAGGCTCTGAGTCAGCCACATAGCAGTATTATCACAGTCACCCTGAGATAACCAACATCCTTCCCTCCCTTTCCAGGCTTCACTCATGATCGAGCTCGTGTTCCCAGGACTAGAAGTTCCCTCCATAATGAGTTTCCTGCACCATTGACTATCAAAGCGGCAATAGACTGCTGTGTTTGATCTTTCTGAGAACAGGCCAGTGGGGGCACAGTGGGTGAAAGCAGTGAGTTTACCACACAGTTGAATTCCCAGCCCAGTTGGAATGAACTGATATACGATATATTTTTATGAAGTGAGTTTATCTTGAACACCAGTGGCCTGGCTGGCACTGCTCCTCCAAAGTCTAATAAACACTTACATTTGTGAAGCACCTGTCACATCCTTAACCTATCTAAAAGTTTGACACAGCCAATGAAGTACTTCTGGATTATTCTCATTTCATATGCAAATGAAGCAATCAGCAAAGCCCCTGAATAATAAAGAAATGAGCAACAAGTTTCTTTGTATTTTGTGGGGTAGATTGATAGAGCGGAGTTGATCCAAGACATTGGACAAACTCCCTGCTGCACTTTGGATTTTGTCTTGGGATCTTCTACAACAAATAAATGTGTAGTCGGATAAATGTGTAGTCGTCCATTTCGGCAGAACCAACGGGATGAACGAGTACACTATCAAGGGCAGGAGTCTTAGTAGCGTTGAAGAGCAGAAGGATCTCGGGGTCCAGGTCCACAGGACTCTTAAATCGGCCTCGCAGGTGGAGGAGGTGGTCAAGAAGGCGTATGGTGTACTGGCCTTCATAAATCGAGGGATTGAGTTTAGGAGTCGGGAGGTAATGCTGCAACTTTACAGGACCCTCGTCAGGCCTCATTTGGAGTACTGTGCGCAGTTCTGGTCGCCTCACTATAGGAAAGACGTAGAAGCTATTGAAAGGGTGCAGAGGAGATTTACAAGGATGTTGCCTGGACTGGGAGGCATGCCTTATGAAGATAGGTTGAGGGAGCTGGGACTCTTTTCCCTAGAGAGGCGAAGGTTGAGAGGCGACCTGATAGAAGTTTATAAAATGTTGAGAGGAATAGATAGGGTGGACTCTCAGAGGCTATTTCCCCGGGTTGAAATGGTCGCTACGAGAGGACACAGATTTAAGGTGCGGGGAGGGAAGTACAGAGGTAATGTTAGGGGTAAGTTTTTCACTCAGAGGGTGGTGAGTGAATGGAATCGGCTGCCATCATTGGTGGTGGAGGCAAACTCTCTGGAGTCTTTTAAAAGACTTCTGGATGAGTATATGGGGTTTAATGGGATTGGGGGTTATAGATAGGTCTATAGATTGGTGGGGTTGATGTGATCGGCGCAACTCGAGGGCCGAAGGGCCTGTTTGTGCTGTAATGTTCTATGTTCTATGTAACAACTAGAGAATTGGGAAGTCTTTAAAGGTCAGCAGAAAGCCATGAGAAAAGCTATAAAGAAAAATAAGATCGATTATGAGAGCAAAGTAGCTCAGAATATAAAAACAGATAGCAATATATAAAATGAAAAAGAATGTCTAAAGTAAACATTGGTCCTTTAGAGGATGAGAAGGGGGATGTAATAACTGGAAATAAGAAAATGGCTAAGGCATTGAACAGATATTTTGTGTCAGTCTTCACAGTGGAAGACACAAATAACATGCCAAAAACTGATGACAGGAAGGCTATGACAGGTGAGGTCCCAGAAACTATTATCACAAAAGAGGTAGTGTTGGGAAGTTAATGGGACTAAAGGAAGACAAGTCTCCTGATAGAATGCACCCCAGTATACGAAGAGATGGCAGGAGAAATAACAAATGCACCTGTGGTAATTTACCGAAATTGACTGAACTCTGGGGTGGTTCCGGCAGATCGGAAAACTGCAAATGTGACACCACTGTTTAAAAAAGGAGATTGACAAAAGGCGAGTAACTATAGGTGATTAGCTTAACTTCTGTAGGAGGGAAAATGCTTGAATCTAGCATCAAGAAAGAAATAGCGAGACATCTGGATATAAATTGTCCCATTGGTAAGACACAGCATGGGTTCACGAAGGATAGATCATGTTTGACTAATTTGGTGAAATTCTTTGAGAACATTACAAGGAGATTTACAAGGATGTTGCCTGGACTGGGAGGCATGCCTTGTGAAGATAGGTTGAGGGAGCTGGGACTCTTTTCCCTGGAGAGGCGAAGGTTGAGAGGCGACCTGATAGAAGTTTATAAAATGTTGAGAGGAATAGATAGGGTGGACTCTCAGAGGCTATTTCCCCGGGTTGAAATGGTCGCTACGAGAGGACACAGATTTAAGGTGCGGGGAGGGAAGTACAGAGGTGATGTTAGGGGTAAGTTTTTCACTCAGAGGGTGGTGAGTGAATGGAATCGGCTGCCGTCATCGGTGGTGGAGGCGAACTCGCTGGGGTCTTTTAAAAGACTTCTGGATGAGTATATGGGGTTTAATGGGATTGGGGGTTATAGATAGGTCTATAGATTGGTGGGGTTGATGTGATCGGCGCAACTCGAGGGCCGAAGGGCCTGTTTGTGCTGTAATGTTCTATGTTCTATTACATGTGCGGTGGAGAATGGGGAACCTGTGGATATGGTGTATCTGGATTTCCAGAAGGCATTTGACAAGGTGCCACACCAAAGACTGCTACATAAGATAAAGGTGCACAGTGTTACGGGTAATGTGTTAGCATGGAGAGAGGATTGGTTAACTGACAGGAAGCAGAGAATGGGGGTAAATGGGTGTTTTTCTGGATGATGATCAGTGACTAGTGCTGTGCCTCAGGGATCAGTGTTGTGACCACAATTGTTTACTATTTATATGATGACCAGGTGTAGTGTGTCAAAATTCACAGATGACACTAAGATGAGTGGCAGAGCAAAGTGTGCAGAGGGCACTGAAAGTCCGCAATGGGATATAGATAGTTTAAGTGAGAGGGCGAGAGTCTGGCAGATGGAGAACAATGTTGGTAAATGTGAGGGCATCCATTTTGGGAGGAATGAGTGCAAAATAGACTATTGTTTAAATGGTAAAATATTGCAGCATGCTGCTGTGCAGAGGGACCTGGGTGTCCTTGTGCAGGAATCTCAAGGAGTTGGTTTGCAGGTGCAGCAGGGAATTGAAAAGGCAAATGGAATTTTGTCCTTCATTGCTAGAGCGCTCCCTCAGCACTGACCCTCTGACAGTGCGGCACTCCCTCAGCACTGACCCTCTGACAGTGCGGCGCTCCCTCAGCACTGACCCTCTGACAGTGCGGCGCTCCCTCAGCACTGACCCTCTGACAGTGCGGCACTCCCTCAGCACTGACCCTCTGACAGTGCGGCGCTCCCTCAGCACTGACCCTCTGACAGTGCGGCGCTCCCTCAGCACTGACCCTCTGACAGTGCGGCGCTCCCTCAGCACTGACCCTCTGACAGTGCGGCGCTCCCTCAGCACTGACCCTCTGACAGTGCGGCGCTCCCTCAGTACTGACCCTCTGACAGTGCGGCGCTCCCTCAGTACTGACCCTCTGATAGTGCGGCACTCCCTCAGTACTGACCCTCTGACAGTGCGGCGCTCCCTCAGCACTGACCCTCTGACAGTGCGGCGCTCCCTCAGCACTGACCCTCTGACAGTGCGGCGCTCCCTCAGTACTGACCCTCTGATAGTGCGGCACTCCCTCAGTACTGACCCTCTGACAGTGCGGCACTCCCTCAGTACTGACCCTCTGACAGTGCGGCATCCCCTCAGCACTGACTCTCTGACGGTGCGGCACTCCCTCAGTACTGACCCTCTGACAGTGCGGCACTCCCTCAGCACTGACCCTCTGACAGTGCGGCACTCCCTCAGCACTGACCCTCTGACAGTGCGGCACTCCCTCAGCACTGACCCTCTGACAGTGCGGCGCTCCCTCAGCACTGACCCTCTGACAGTGCGGCACTCCCTCAGCACTGACCCTCTGACAGTGCGGCACTCCCTCAGCACTGACCCTCTGACAGTGCGGCACTCCCTCAGCACTGACCCTCTGACAGTGCGGCGCTCCCTCAGCACTGACCCTCTGACAGTGCGGCATCCCCTCAGCACTGACCCTCTGATAGTGCGGCACTCCCTCAGCACTGACCCTCTGACAGTGCGGCACTCCCTCAGCACTGACCCTCTGACAGTGCGGCATCCCCTCAGCACTGACCCTCTGATAGTGCGGCACTCCCTCAGCACTGACCCTCTGACAGTGCGGCACTCCCTCAGCACTGACCCTCTGACAGTGCGGCACTACCTCAGCACTGACCCTCTGACAGTGCGGCACTCCCTCCGTACTGACCCTCTGACAGTGCGGCACTCCCTCAGCACTGACCCTCTGACTGTGCGGCGCTCCCTCAGCACTGACCCTCTGACAGTGCGGTGCTCCCTCAGCACTGACCCTCTGACAGTGCGGCACTCCCTCAGTACTGACCCTCTGACAGTGCGGCTCTCCCTCAGCACTGACCCTCTGACAGTGCGGCACTCCCTCAGCACTGACCCTCTGACAGTGCGGCACTCCCTCAGCATTGACCCTCTGACAGTGCGGCGCTCCCTCAGTACTGACCCTCTGACAGTGCGGCACTCCCTCAGCACTGACCCTCTGACAGTGCGGCACTCCCTCAGCACTGACCCTCTGACAGTGCGGCACTCCCTCAGCACTGACCCTCTGACAGTGCAGCGCTCCCTCAGCACTGACCCTCTGACAGTGCGGCACTCCCTCAGCACTGACCCTCTGACAGTGCAGCGCTCCCTCAGCACTGACCCTCTGACAGTGCGGCACTCCCTCAGCACTGACCCTCTGACAGTGCGGCACTCCCTCAGCACTGACCCTCTGACAGTGCGGCGCTCCCTCAGCACTGACCCTCTGACAGTGCGGCGCTCCCTCAGTACTGACCCTCTGACAGTGCGGCACTCCCTCGGCGCTGACCCTCTGACAGTGCGGCGCTCCCTCAGCACTGACCCTCTGACAGTGCGGCGCTCCCTCAGCACTGACCCTCTGACAGTGCGGCGCTCCCTCAGTACTGACCCTCTGACAGTGCGGCACTCCCTCGGCGCTGACCCTCTGACAGTGCGGCACTCCCTCAGCGCTGACCCTCTGACAGTGCGGCACTCCCTCGGCGCTGACCCTCTGACAGTGCGGCGCTCCCTCGGCGCTGACCCTCTGACAGTGCGGCACTCCCTCAGCACTGACCCTCTGACAGTGCGGCACTCCCTCAGCACTGACCCTCTGACAGTGCGGCGCTCCCTCAGCGCTGACCCTCTGACAGTCTGGCACTCCCTCAGCACTGACCCTCTGACAGTGCGGCATTCCCTCAGTATTTCAATGGAGTACCAGCCTACCCTCGGTACTAAGGAGTGAGGGGGAGACTCAGACCTGGAGCACTGTAAGTGAGAGTGAGTATAGGCTTTCCATGTGTTTGAATGTTTAATGAGCTGGACTCCTTCTGATTGAAACCGATGGTGGCAGATTGTTTTGGGTTGGTTTTGTGATCAGTTCCTAACCAGCAAATCTTCCCTGCTGTGATCTGAAAACAGAACTTCCTCTTAACATAAATGTAAAGCATTTTTTAAACTTTTAGTTTGCGTTTTGATGGATGGAGAGTGGGTTGAAAATTTTATTCCACTGCAAAATTTTATTCCTCCTACAAACAATAATTCCAAACTTTCCCTCAATATCCATAGCTCCAGAGTGGAGATACCAAGCTTTTCATTCACAATGACTTCAACATGCTTTGGTTGGTCTCAGATTAATTTTATTTTCTGCAATGTCCTTGTTTTTTAGTGACTTTCCGGGTGGTGGAAGATAAGTGAGACGGGCTTTGGTGTTGTTTGGTCGTTCCTGTGTTGTATTTGTAAAGATAATGAGAATGGACTCATGCCCAGTCTGTTTGCAGTCTGACATATTGGTATCGTGGCGTGCTGTGCAGCTGACACCTTGTCTCTCCTGAAACAAGCATTGCACAGAGCCCTGAGAGATTTCAGAATGAAGCACATTTCATCAATCATCGCGGTCACACTCCTCTCAAAATATCCAAAGAACTTTAGGAGGGTGTTTTAAAAGAAACACAGGCACTTCATCAGCAGCTGCAGTTCATGTGGGGAGTTTTTCAGTTCAACTTTTCTTTTTGTTAATTTACATCACTTGTCAGACCAACATTCAGCTGGTGCCAGAGGACGAGAGAATTGCAAATTTAAAAAAGGATATAAGGTTCAACCGAGCAGCTGTTTAACCTCAGTGGTAGAGAAACTTCTGAAACAATAATGTAGGACTGAATTAAAGGTTCATTAATAATTAATAGATAGACAATGCTGGTTAATTAAGGAAAACCAGCATGAATTTCTTCAGGGGAAATTGGGTTTAACTAACTTGCTGGAGTTTTTTGATGAGGTAACAGAAAGGTTCGATGTGGGTCACACTGTTGATGTGGTGTACATGGACTTACAGAACGTGTTTGATTTGGTGCCATACAACGGACTCATGAGAAAAGTTATAGCTGATGGAATATAAGGGACAGCAGCAACAGGGATACAAATAGTCTGAATGGCAGAAAACAGATTAATGGTTAGTGCATGTTTTTTGGACTGGAAGAAGGTTTGTTCCTGAGAGGTCAATGTTGAGAGTCTTGCTTTCTCTGATATATTAATAACTTAGACCTTGGTAAACAGGGCACAGTTTCAAAATCTACGGATGAAACAAAAATTGGAAGACTTGTAAACTGTAAAGAGGATGATTAATTCATTGGAAAGGGTATAAACAAGGAGCAGGATTTTAAATCAAAATGTTCTTATTTGGGGAACTAATCAGGAGCATCGGAACATCACCACCATCTGGAGTTCCTCTTCAAGTGACTCACCATCCTGACTTGGACATATATCTCCATTCCTTCATCGTCACTGAGTCATAACCATGGAATTCCCTTCCTAACAGCAGAATGGGTGTACCATGGGGACTGACTAGTTTAAGAAGGCAGCTCACCACCACCTTCTCAAGGGCAATTTGGGTTGTGTAATACATGCTGGGAACCAGGGACACCCACATCCATCAAAGAATAATTTTTAAAAATATAGATCAATGAATAGCAGTGATGGGTGAATTGGGTTTGATATGAGTGAAAACATAGGCAGCAGAGTTAATACAGAAACATCGAAACGAGAAGCAGGAGGAGGCCATTCGGCCCTTCAAGCCTGCTCTCCCATTCATCCTGATCATGGCTGATCATCAGATCCTGATCCCCCCGTATCCCTCGATCCCTTTAGTCCCAAGAGCCATATCTAATTTCTTCGTGAAATCAGACAATGTTTTGGCCTCAACTCCTTTCTGTGGGAGTGAATTCCACACATTCCCCACCCTCTGGGTGAAGAAATTTCTCCTCACCTCAGTTCCAAAAGGTTTACCCCTTATCCTCAAACTATGACCCCTGGTTCTGGAGACCCCCCACCATCGGGAACATTCCTTCTGAATCTACCCTGTCTAACCCTGTTAGAATTTTATAAGTTTCTATCAGATCCCCTCTCACTCTTCTAAACTCCAGCGAATATAATCCTAACCGACTCAGTCTCTCCTCATATGACAGACCTGCCATCCCAGGAATCAGCCTAGCAAATCTTCTCTGTGCTCCCTGTATAGCAAGGACACCAAAACTGCACACAATACTCCGGGTGTGTCCTCACCAATGCCCTGTACAGTTTTGGGTGACCTCAGGTTTATGTAGAGTGGAAGATGGGATGCTGGCCAAAGTTAGAACTTGTGATAAACAGAGGTTTGTACATAGAAAGCCGCTGTGTTTAACAAGGTCAGTTGATGTTGTCAATTAGCCTGAGCATTAAGATGGGAAATATCAGGGAGGTTCCATGATTGTGATACTGTCAGATGATGCACGTATGTGGAGATGGCTGGGATAACATTTTAATCCCCTGAGGGTCACCTGACCAGTGTGTATAGGCTCTCCCATTCCCCCTTGGTGAGGTGGTACAGTGACCATATTCAGTACAGTGGGAAGGAGAGGGGCAATGGAGGGGATTGTGGTGGGGGTGAGGGTTGGAGTGGGCAGATGTGGTGGGAGAGGAGAAGCCGACACTATCAGCACAGCACTGCCAGCTGTTAGTTTTCTGAAGCCTCTCGGCAGGAGCACAGTTTGCACTTTTTAATGGACATGAAGTGTCATGTTTAATGAGGTCCACTGGCTGTGAAGTGGAACGGCAGATCGAAGAGGACACAGATGTTTTGGAATGTGGATTTGGTCGGATTCTGAATAATGGGAAACACAGATGCTTGTCAGGTGGAACAGCGAGTAATGGATTTGCATTGTGTCAGTGATAATAGAAAAGCTGGCCTCAGCTCAGTACTACTGCGAGATTGGAAAATATCAGAGCTAGACTGTGTGGGTTGCTGAATACGCCTGTGACAACCATACCATATTATTAGTATTTTGTGGAAAAGTGTAAATGGAAATTCCTTTTTCCTCAAAATTTACTGGCTTTCAAAACAAAACTTGTTGTCATCTCAGCATTGCTGAACTGAGTCTCCAATCCCCTCTCAGCTGTCACCTCTCAGCCAGTTCACCCAGTAAAACAATACTGTGCGCTGATGGAATTTTCACTGTTTGTTAACCATCTGTCTGAGAGAAACACAAACCCATGTTTGGGAATCTCCAAACCCAGCTAATGGCAGAGACTCTGCCCAATATCAAGGCACTCAGCCAGAGAATTCACTCACAGCTGGCAAAGCCAAGACTTAGGGAGCCCCAAATATGTGTGAACTCGGACATTTAACAGCCTTGAATGATCTATTTAGCAGCTCAAGACATGGATATGCTTCCTGGGGCCTCCTGCAGCCTTTTGGGACTTCATTGACACAAGGCGCTGGTTATTCAGAAAAAAATGGGGAGAATCTGAGTGACATGTTAATGATTTCACTGCCTATAAACTTGCCAGCTTGACTGGAAGGACTGCCTGACTCAGATATAGACTCAGTGAGAAGTCTCGCAACACCAGGTTAAAGTTGAACAGGTTTATTTGGAATCACCAACTTTCAGAGCGCAGCTTGAGACAATTCACACCTCTTTAACCTGTGCTTAACCCTCTCTCCACTCACACAGTCTGCACCTGCAAAGACTTGATTACCTGGAAAGACTCGCATTCCAATCATTATCTTGTACAAAGAACAAAGAACAACACAGCACGGGAAACAGGCCCTTCGGCCCAACGAGCCCGCGCTGCCGTCCCATGGTCAGTGACCTATTCATGATTTTAGTCTATGCCTAATGTGTGAGGATCAGGGAGGTCCAATATAGGGACAATTTGTTACCCAATCAATCAGCCTAAAAGCACATTTTTGGGATGTGGGATGAGTTGTGCCTTTGTCTATGTATGCTGTATTAGTGAACCCAACTCTCCAATCACCTGACAAAGGGGCAGCGCTCCGAAAGCTCGTGCTACCAAATAAACCTGTTGGACTTTAACCTGGTGTTGTGAGACTTCTTAGTGTGCCCACCCCAGTCCAATGCTGGCATCTCCACATCACAGACTGGCAGAGGGGTGTAACAATCCAGTCAGCTGCTGTCAACCCATCATTGCTATGGAACCATTCTGACACACATAACTCCCCCTCCCCCAATAAAAACCCCCTCAAAGAATCCACTTATTTTCTCCCCCTGGGGAGGATAGTCAGTGGTGAGTTCAACATTCAACATCGAAGGGTATGGAGAGAGAGAGAGAGCAGGAGATTGAGGGATTTTGAGGAAAAGCTTTCACCCAGAGGGTGGTGGGTATCCGGAACTCACTGCCTGAAAGGGTGGTAGGGACAGGAACGCTCACAATATTGAAGGAGCATTTAGATGAGCACTTGAACCACCGTAACACACAGGCAATGGAGCAGTACTGGAAAATGGGATTAGAATAGATAAGTTTTTGATGGCTGGCACAGATACAATGGGCCTTAAGACCTCTTCCTGTGCTGTTAAAACTATAGACTCGATAGAGGATCAGCCTTGATCAAGTAGTCTCGAGGAGCCAGTGGCTGTATAAACACAATGGCTACCAGAGCAGGTCAGAAGCTAGGAATTCTGCAGCAGTAACTCACCTCCTGACTCCGCAAAGAGCTTGTTGCACACATTGAAATTGGCCAGAATGATGTTGTGGGCATTACAGAAACGTGGCTGCAAGGGAATCAGGGCTGGGATCTAAATATCCAAGGATATGTGTTCCTTGGCAGATGGACAAAGGGGGCGGGGTTGTATTGTTAGTAAGGAATGAAGTTAAATCAATTGCAAGAAGCGATATAGGATCAGAAGGCAAAAAATCTCCGTGGGTACGGTTGAGGAATCGCAAAGATAAAAAGACCCTGATGGGAGTCAGGATGTGGGGCAGAAAATAAATCAGGAGACAGAAAAGGCATATAAAAAGGGCAATATTATAATAATCATGGGGGACTTTACTATGCAGGTGGACTGGGTAAATTAGATAGGTAATGGCTCCCAAGAAAAGGAATTTGTGGAATGTCTAAGAGATGGCTTTTTTGGAGCAGTTTGTGACAGAGCCTACTAGGGAACAGGCAATTCTGGATTTGGTGATGTATAATGAGGCAGACTTGATGAAGGAACTTAAGGTGAAGGAACCTTGAGGGAACAATGACTATAATCTGATAGAATTTACCCTGCAGGGAGAAGCTGGAATCAGATGTAACAGTATTACAATTAAATGAAGGTAACTACAAAGACATGAGGGAGGAGCAAGCCAGAGTTGATTGGAAAGGAAGCCTAGCAGGGAAGACAGTGGAATAGCAATGGCAGGAGTTTTTGAGAGTCATTCAAGAGGCACAACAGAAATTCATCTCATGGAGGAGGAAACATGCAAAGAGGAGGACGAGGTATCCATGGCTGATGAAGGAAGTCAGGGACAGCATGAAAGCAAAAGAGAAAGCATACAAAGTGGTGAGGATTAGTGGGAAGCCAGAGGATTGAGAAGCCTTTAAAAGCAAGCAGATGATCGACTAAAAAAGCAATTAGAGGGCAGAAGATGAAATATTAGTGAAAGCTAGCTAGTAATATGAAAGAAGACAGGAAGAGTCTTTTTCAATATATAAAAGATAAAAGAGAGGCAAAAATAGCCATTGGACCACTGGAAAGTGAGGCTGGAGAAGTAATAATAGGAAACAAAGAAATGGCAGAGGATCTGAATAGTTACTTGGCATCAGTCTTCACGGTGGTAGACATCAGTGGGATGCCAAAGCTCCAGGAGAGTGTAGTGGCCATCACTAAGGAGAAGGTTCTCAGGAAACTGAAAGGTCTGAAGGTGGATAAATCACCTGGACCGGATGGACTACATCCCAGGGTTCTAAAAGAGATAGCTGAGGAAATTGTGGATTCATTGGTGGTGATCTTTCAGGAATCACTTGAGGCAGGGAGGGTATCAGAAGATTGGGAAGTAACTAATGTAACACTGCTGTTTAAGAAGGGAGTGAGGCAGCAGATGGGAAATTATAGGCCAGTTAGCCTGACTTCGGTCATTGGCAAGATTTTAGAGTCCATTATTAAAAATGAGATCGTGGAGTACTTGGAAATGCATGATAAAGTAGGACTGAGTCAGCACGACTTTGTCAAGGGGAGGTCATGTCTAACAGATCTGTTAGAGTTCTTTGAGGAGGTAACAAGGAAGTTAGATAAGGGAGAACCAGTGGATGTGATTTATTTAGATTTCATAGAACATAGAACAGTACAGCACAGTACAGGCCCTTCGGCCCTCAATGTTGTGCCGAACTATGTCCAATCCCAAGATCAGTCTATCCCACTCCCTATCATTCTGGAGTGCTCCGTGTGCCTATCCAATAACCGCTTGAAAGTTCCTAAAGTGTCCGACTCCACTATCACAGCAGGCAGTGTATTCCACACCCCAACCACTCTCTGAGTGAAGAATCTACCCCGGACATCCCTCCTATATCTCCCACCATGAACCTTATAGTTCTGCCCCCTAGTAACAGCTACATCCACCTGAGGAAATAGTCTCAGCACATCTATTCTATCCCCCTCATCATCTTATAAACCTCTATTAAGTCGCCTCTCATCCTCCTCCGCTCCAAAGAGAAAAGCCCCAGCTCCCTCAACCTTTCCTCATAAGACCTACCCTCCAAACCAGGCAGCATCCTGGTAAGTCTCCTCCGCACTCTCTCCAATGCTTCCACATCCTTCTTATAATAAGGTGACCAGACACAATATTCCAAACGTGGTCTCACCAAGGTCTTGTATAGTTTCAGCATAACCCCATGGCTCTTAAACCCAAACCCCGTTAATAAACGCTAACACACTATAAGCCTTCTTCACAGCTCTATCCACTTGAGTGGCGACCTTCAGAGATCTGTGGATATGAACCCCAAGATCTCTCTGTTCCTCCACATTCCTCAGAACCCTGACGTTGACCCTGTAATCCACATTCAAGTTTATCCTACAAAAATGAATCACCTCACATTTATCAGGGTTAAACTCCATCTGCCACTTTTCAGCCCAGCTCTGCATCCTATCAATGTCTCTTTGCAGCTTACAAGAGCCCTCCACCTCATCCACTACTCCACCAATCTTGGTGTCATCAGCAAATTCACTAACCCACCCTTCATCCCCCTCTTCCAAATCATTGATAAAATCACACACAGCAGAGGACCCAGCACTGATCCCTGTGGTACACCGCTGGTAACCGGCCTCCAGTCTGAAAATTTTCCCTTCGCCACCACCCTCTGTCTTCTATGAGACAGCCAGTTACTTATCCAATCGGCCAAATTTCCCTCTATCCCACACCTCCTTACTTTCGTCATAGGAAACCTTATCATACGCCTTACTAAAATGCATGAATACAACATCAACAGCTCTACCTTTGTCTACACACTTAGTTACCTCCTCAAAGAATTCAATCACATTTGTGAGGCAGGACTTACCCCTCACAAATCTGTGCTGACTATCCCGGATTAAACTGCATCTTTCCAAATGGTCATAAATCCTATCCCTCAGGACCCTTTCCATTAACTTACCAACCAGCGAAGACTAACTGTCCTGTAATTACTAGGGTCATTCCTATTTCCTTTCTTGAACAGAGGAACAACGTTTGCCACTCTATAGTCCTCTGGCATAATCCCCATGGACAGTGAGAACCCAAAGATCAAAGCCAAAGGCTCCGCAATCTCATCCCTTACTTCCCAAAGTATCCTATAATGTATCCCATCTGGCCCAGGGGACTTATTGACCCTCAGGTTTTTCAAAATTGCTAATACATCTTCCCTCAGAACATCTACCTCCTCCATCTTTTCAGCCTGTATCACACACTTATCCTCAAAAACATGGCCCCTCTCCTTAGTGAACACTGAAGAAAAGTATTCATTCAACGTCTCTCCTATCTCTTCTAACTCCATGCACAAGTTTCCACTACTGTCTTTGACTGGCCCCAACCTCACCCTGATCATTCTTTTATTTCTCACATTTCCAGAAGGCCTTTGACAAGATGCTGCATATCAGTCTGTTCAATTAATTAACAGCCCATGGTGTTAAGGGTAAGATCCCAGCATGGATAGAGGATTGGCTGTCTGGCAGAAGGCAGAGAGTGGGGATAAAGAGATCTTTTTCAGAATGGCAGCTGGTGGCTAGTGGTGTGCCTCAGGGGTCAGTGCTGGGACCACAAATTTTCACAACATACATTAATGATTTGGAGGAAGGAACTGAAGGCACTATTGCTAATTTTGCCGATGATACAAAGATATGTAGAGGGACAGTTAGTATTGAGGAAGCGGGGGGGGGGGGTAGGGAGCTGCAGAAGGACTTGGACAGGTTAGGAGAGTGGGCAAAGAAGTGGCAGATGGGATACAATGTGGGAAAGTGTCAGGTTATGCACTTTGGAAGGAGGAATAGAGGCAGAGACTGTTTTCTAAATGGGGAAATACTTTGGAAATCAGCAGCACAAAGAGACTTGGGAGTCATTGTTCAGGATTCTCTTCAGGTTAATGTGCAGGTTCAGTCAGCAGTTAGGAAGACAAATGCAATGTGAGCATTCATGTCGAGACGACTAGAATACAAGAGCAGGGATGGACTTCTGAGGCTGTATAAGGCTCTGGTCAGGCCCCATTTGGAGTATTGTGAGCAGTTTTGTGCCCTGTATCTAAGGAAGGATGTGCTGGCCTTGGAAAGGGTCCAGAGGAGGTTCACAAGAATGACCCAGGCATTCACCACCCTCTGTGTGAAAAACTCGCTCCTTACATCTCTTTTAAACTTTCCCCCTCACACTCTCAACCTATGTCCCCAAGTGGTTGACTCTTTGACCTTGGGAAAAAGACTCTGACTATCCACTCTGTCTGACCTTGTCATAATCTTGTAAACCTCTATCAGATTCCCCCTTTATCCAAACTAAGCTTGTACTTGTTAGAGTTTAGAAGAATGAGGGGAGATCTCATTGAGACGTATAAGATGATGAATGGGATGGATAGGATAGAGGTGGAGAGACTCTTCCCGCTCAAAAAAGACAGTAGGACTAGGGGGCACAGCCTCAAGATAAAGGGGAGGCGGTTTAGAACAGAGTTGAGGAGGAACTTCTTCACTCAAAGGGTGGTGAATCTCTGGAATTCTCTGCCAGTTGAAGTGGTGGAGGCTGCCTCGCTAAATATTTTTAAGAAACGGGTTGATGGGTTTTTGATAAGAGAGGGGATTAAGGGTTATGGGGAGAGGGCGGGAAGGTGGAACTGAGCCATGACAGATCAGCCATGATCTTATTGAATGGCGGGGCAGGCTCGAAGGGCTAGATGGCCTACTCCTGCTCCTATTTCTTATGTTCTTATGAAAACAATGCAAGTTTGTTCAATGTTTCTTCATAGTCCATATCCGTATGATAAATCAAATCAAATATTCACCCAACCAGGTACTATCCTGGTAAATCTCTTCTGTACCCTTTCCAATGCATCACCATCTTTCTGGTGGTGTGGTGACCAGAATGTGACCTAATTAAAGTCTACAGCTGCAAGATGATTTTACAATTCCTGTACTGGGCGCCCTGACCGATGACATACACAAAGAGAGCAGGCAATCTGTCACCCTGAGAACACGTTCAGAATGTGTGCAGGGACATTACTTACACAGACGGCTTTGGAAGCTCCTTTCCATTGAAACAACAGAGAAATAAACCCAACGCTGCGGAGTTACTGCTTCTGCTTCTGGAGGAAGAGGGAGAGAAATTCCAGCAGCAAATCCATGAAAGAATATTGACCAGCTGTTATTGCCACTGTTCACAAGCCCCTGTGTGTTGGATTGGAGAAATGTTGACTATTCTCTTTGATCCAGCAGATACTGAGATGGCACTTTCACCATCAGCTGCTAGGCACCAGAGAGGTTTTTTCAAACCTGAGGTTGTTTAAAAGCTTATTCACAAACAAGATCAAAATATAAGGAGCATCTGTTGATTATGGCTGGAGGATAGAGGCTAATGTAGACAGTTCCCCGCAGAAAGATCTTTCTGGAAGATCAGACTTGATGATTTTTCCACAGGGCTGTCAGGTGGAAGTACAAACAGGCAGTCAGCCCTTCAGCACGTGGTGGTGGTGGTGGTGGGGGGGGGGGGGGGGGGGGGGGAGAGAAAATCTCCCAATTATCACAACAAGCCATTCTCACCCACTGACTCTCACTGTTCTCCATTCACAGTGTTACTGACTCCTGTTGTACAGTTAGTGTCAGTGTTACTGATTCCTGTTGTACAGTTAGTGTCAGTGTTACTGATTCCTGTTGTACAGTTAGTGTCAATGTTACTGATTCCCATTGTACAGTTAGTGTCAGTGTTACTGATTCCCATTGTACAGTTAGTGTCAATGTTAATGATTCCCATTGTACAGTTAGTGTCAATGTTACTGATTCCTGTTGTACAGTTAGTGTCAGTGTTACTGACTCCTGTTGTACAGTTAGTGTCAGTGTTACTGACTCCTGTTGTACAGTTAGTGTCAGTGTTACTGATTCCCATTGTACAGTTAGTGTCAATGTTAATGATTCCTGTTGTACAGTTACTGTCAGTGTTACTGATTCCTGTTGTACAGTTAGTGTCAGTGTTACTGACTCCTGTTGTACAGTTAGTGTCAGTGTTACAGATTCCTGTTGTACAGTTAGTGTCAGCGTTGCTGATTCCTGTTGTACTGTTAGTGTCAGCATTACAGATTCCTGTTGTACTGTTAGTGTCAGCATTACAGATTCCTGTTGTACTGTTAGTGTCAGCATTACAGATTCCTGTTGTACAGCTAGTGTCAGTGTTACTGATGCCTATTGTACAGTTTGAGTCAGTGTTACTGATTCCTGTTTTACAGTTAGTGTTGATGTTATTGATTCCCATTGTACAGTTAGCGTCAGTGTTACTGATTCCTGTTATACAGGTAGTGTCAGTGTTACTGATTCCTACTGTACAGTTAGTGTCAGTGTTACTGATTCCTGTTGTACCGTTACCATCACTGTTACTGATTCCCATTGTACAATGTGAGTGTTACTGATTCCTGTTGTGCAGTTAGTGTCAATGTTACTGATTCCTGTTGTACAGTTAGTGTCACTGTCACTGATTCCTGTTGTATAGTTACCATCACTGTTGCTAATTCCTGTTATACTGTTAGTGTCAGTGTTATTGATTCCTGTTCTACAGTTACATAGAACATAGAACATTACAGCGCAGAACAGGCCCTTCGGCCCACGATGTTGCGCCGACCAGTTAAAAAACAATGACCCTCTAACCTAAACCAATCCCTTTTCGTCCATAAATCTATCCACGGATCTCTTAAACGCCCCCAAACTAGGCGCATTTACAACTGCAGCAGGCAGGGCATTCCAATCCCTCACCACCCTCTGGGTAAAGAACCTACCTCTGACATCCATCCTATAACTACCCCCCCTTAATTTAAAGCCATGCCCCCTCGTGCTAGCTTTCTCCATCCGAGGAAAAAGGCTATCACTATCCACCGATCTAAACCTCTAGTCATCTTATATGTTTCAATAAGATCCCCTCTTAGCCGCCTTCTTTCTAGCGAAAACAACCTCAAATCCCTCAGTCTCTCCTCATAGGACTTCCCCTCCATACCAGGCAACATCCTGGTAAACCTCCTCTGCACCCTCTCCAAAGCCTCCACATCCTTCCTGTAATGTGGGGACCAGAACTGCACACAGTACTCCAAGTGCGGCCGCACCAGAGTTGTGTACAGTTGCAACATGACGCTGCGACTCCTAAATTCAATCCCCCTACCAATAAACGCCAAGACACCGTATGCCTTCTTAACAACCTTATCTACTTGATTCCCAACTTTCAGGGATCTATGTACACATACACCTAGATCCCTCTGTTCATCCACACTATTCAAAGTCCTCCCGTTAGCCTTATACTCAACACATCTGTTATTCCTACCAAAGTGAATTACCTCACACATCTCCGCATTAAACTTCATCCACCACCTCTCGGCCCAGCTCTGTAACCTGTCTAAGTCTCCCTGCAAACTATGACACCCTTCCTCACAATCTACCACACCTCCGACTTTGGTGTCATCAGCAAATTTACTAATCCACCCAACTATACCCTCATCCAGATCATTAATAAAAATTACAAACAGCAGTGGCCCCAAAACAGATCCCTGAGGCACACCACTCGTAACTGAACTCCATGACGAATATTTACCATCAACCACCACCCTCTGTCTCCTATCTGCTAGCCAATTCCTGATCCAATTTCCTAGACTACCCCCAATCCCATACATCTGCATTTTCTGCAGAAGCCTTCCATGGTGAACCTTATCAAACGCCTTACTAAAATCCATATACACCACTTCAACTGCCTTACTCCCATCCACCTCTTTGGTCACTTTCTCAAAAATCTCAATAAGGTTAGTAAGGCACGACCTACCCGCTACAAAACCATGCTGACTATCTCCAATCAATTCATTACTCTCCAAATAACTATAAATCCTATCTCTAATAATTTTTTCTAAAACCTTGCCCACAACAGAAGTAAGACTCACCAGTCTATAAAATTAGTGTCAGTGTTACTGATTCCTGTTGTACCGTTAGTGTCAGTGTTACTGATTCCTGTTGTACAGTTAGTGTCAGTGTTACTGATTCCTGTTGTACAGTTAGTGTCAGTGTTACTGATTCCTGTTGTACAGTTAGTGTCAGTGTTACTGATTCCCGTTATACAGTTAGTGTCAGTGTTACTGATTCCCATTATACGGTTAGTGTCAGTGTTACTGATTCCCATTATACGGTTAGTGTCACTGTTACTGATTCCCAGTGATAAAGAAGGACTGTAAGAAAAGGGATAACCAGCCGTAGATAACGAAGGAAATAAAGGAGAGTATTAAATTAAAAACCAATGGGTACAGAGTGGCCAAAAATAGTTTGGAATTAGAAGATCGGGAAAGCTTTAAAAAATAACCACTAAGAAAGCGATAAAGAAAGGAAACATAGATTATGAAACTAAACTAGCTCAAAATATAAAAATGATAGTAAAAGTTTTTACAAATATATAAAAAGGAAGAGAGTAGCTAGAGTGAATGTTGGACCCTTGGAGGATGAGAGGGGGGATTTAGCGGTGGGTAATGAGGAAATGGCTGAGGCTTTAAATAAATTTATTGTTTCGGTCTTCACGGAGGAGGACACAAATAGTTTACCGAATATTAAAGATAGAGGGTTGGTAGGAGGTGAGGTCCTTAATACAATTACTGTTACTAGAGAGAAAGTGCTTGGTAGACTAATGGGACTGAAGGTAGACAAGTCCCCTGGCCCGGATGGAATGCATCCTAAGGTACTGAAAGAAACAGCAGAAGTAACAGCAGATGTGTTAGTAATTATTTATCAAAATTCGCTGGACTTTGGGGAAGTGCTGGCTGATTGGAAAACAGCTAATGTGACGCCGCTGTTTAAAAAGGGAGGTAGACAAAAGGCGGGTAAACACAGGCCAGTTAGCTTAACATCCAGAGTTGGGAAAATGCTGGAATCCATCATTAAAGAAGAAATAGCAGGACACCTGGAAAAGAATGGTTCGATCAAGCAGACGCAGTATGGATTCATGAAGGGAAAGTCGTGTTTGACGAATTTACTGGATTTTTATGAAGATGCAACAAATGCAGTAGACAGAGGGGAACCAGTGGATGTGGTGTTTTTAGATTTCCAGATGGCGTTTGATAAGGTGCCTCATAAAAGATTGCTGCAGAAGGTTAGGGTGCATGGAGTTGGGGGTAAGGTGTTAGCGTGGATTGAGGATTGGTTGTCTAATAGGAAGCAGAGAGTTGGAATCAATGGGTGCTATTCTGGTTGGCAGTTGGTGACTAGTAGGTGCTGCAGGGATCGGTGCTGGGACCTCAACTGTTTACCATCTATATAGATGATCTGGAGGAGGGGGCTGAGTGTAGGTGACGAAATTTGCTGATGACACAAAGATGAGAGGGAAAGCAAATTGCGTGGAGGGTGTGGAAAGTCTGCAGAGGGATCTGGATAGGCTGAGCGAGTGGGTGAGGACTTGGCAGATGGAGTATAACGTTGGCAAATGTGAGGTTATCTATTTTGGAAGGAATAATAGTAAAATGGAATATTATTTAAAGGGTGAAAAGCTGCAGCATTCTACTGTGCAGAGGGACCTCGGGATCCTTGTGCATGAGTCGCAAAAACCCAGCCTACAGGTGCAGCAGGTGGTCAAGAAGGCGAATGGGATGCTGGCCTTCATAGCGAGGAGGATAGAATATAAAAGCAGGGAAGTCTTGCTGCAACTGTACAGGGCACTGGTGAGGCCGCAGCTGGAGTACTGTGTGCAGCTTTGGTCCCCTTATTTGCAAAAGGATATATTGGCCTTGGAGGGAGTGCAGAGAAGGTTCACCAGGCTGATACCGGAGATGAAGGGATTAGTCTATGAGGAGAGATTGAGTAGACTGGGTCTATACTCGTTGGAGTTTAGAAGGATGAGGGGGGATCTTATAGAAACTTACAAGATAATGAAGGGGCTAGACAGGGTAGAGGTAGAGAGATTCTTTCCACTTAGAAAGGAAACAAGAACTAGAGGACACAGCCTCAAAATAAGAGGGGGGCAGTTTAGATTGGAGTTGAGGAGAAACTTCTCTCAGACGGTAGTGAATCTCTGGAATTCTCTGCCCGTTGAAGTGGTGGAGGCTGCCTCGTTGAATATATTTAAGTCACGGGTAGGTAGATTTCTGATAGACAAGGGAATTAAGGGTTATGGGGAGAAAGCGGGAAAGTGGAACTGATCCACTTCAGATCAGCCATGATCTTATTGAATGGCGGGGCGGGCTCGAAGGGCGAGATGGTCTACTCCTGCTCCTATTTCTTATGTTCCCATTGTACAGTTAGTGTAAGTGTTACTGATTCCTGTTATACAGTTAGTGTCAGAGTTATTGATTTCCATTGTACAATTAGTGTCAGTATTAATGATTCCCGTTGTACAGTTAGTGTCAGTATTAATGATTCCCGTTGTACAGTTAGTGTCAGTATTAATGATTCCCGTTGTACAGTTAGTGTCAGTATTAATGATTCCAGTTGTACAGTTAGTGTCAGTATTAATGATTCCCATTGTACAGTTAGTGTCAGTGTTACTGATTCCTGTTGTACAGTTAGTGTCAGTGTTACTGATTCCTGTTGTACAGTTAGTGTCAGTGTTACTGATTCCTGTTGTACAGTTAGTGTCAGTATTAATGATTCGTGTTGTACAGTTAGCGTCAGTGTTACTGATTCCTGTTGTACAATTAGTGTCAGTGTTACTGATTCCTGTTGTACAGTTAGTGTCAGTATTACTGATTCCTGTTGTACAGTTAGTGTCAGTGTTACTGATTCCTGTTGTACAGTTAGTGTCAGTGTTACTGATTCCTGTTGTACAGTTAGTGTCAGTGTTACTGATTCCTGTTGTACAGTTAGTGTCAGAGCAATTGGACTGAGTGGAACTAGAGTGAAATTGCGGTCTTCCCAATTTGTCTGTCTCAGTTTCTCTTTATCTGAAATTGTTAAATAACCTCAGGGGAGTCACATTACATTTTAGTTGAGTACCGAGTCAAAAGAACAAATATTTGCAAATGATTAATATTCAGCAATGTTAGACTGTGGCAGAGAGTGAATGGTTTATGAACAGTGTCAGTGTAGGGTCTTGTTTGTTTCCCAGAAGGGAAATGGGCACTGAATCCAAATCATGCAAAATCCCAAATCTTCCTCGTACTTGTTTGAAACCATTTTCTTCATTGATTTGAAATGGTCGTATCTCGATACTCAGTTTCAGGTCAGGTTTGAAGGTTATTTTTCACGAGTCTAGATGCATCGTTTGATGTCAGTCAGTTCAGTTAATGGTTTCCAGCAGCAATGGGGTATCTTCATGGCTTCCTGCCTTCACTCGCCCGGATAGCTGACATTCCCTATCCCTGCACCCACTTAGCCAACACTGTGTTTGGAGCACGTTTAGAAAGAAAGTGAAGACTTAAACTGGAAATGATGTGTTCTGAGCTTTCCAGTTGGTTATTCGTCAATCACTGACCTTAATCACACATATAGTTCAGGATTTTAACAATCAGTGTGAACATTATCCTCAGCTTGCTTACCAAAGTGAAATGTGTAATACATTACTGAAATTATTCTTGGAAAACAAATTCTGTTTGCAACAATATTTTAAGCTTCATTTATTAGGCTTGTTCTCATTCTGTCAAATAGATATATTTAAGATGCTCCTTTCCTTTCTTCTTCCATATAGTCGCAACAACAATTCGTAATGTCCCAAAGTGCTTCCCAGGAGTTTAATCACAAAAGGTTTGACACTGAACAACATCTGGAGGTATTCAGGCAAATGACCAGACATGTTCTCAATGATGTACGCTGGATTCTCTGGCCTCCCCATGGTGTTTCTTGTGGCGAGAGGCAGGACACCATTTGTGGGATTTCTGGTCCCACCGCTGTCAATGTCATTTCCCATTGACTGCATCCCACTGTGTCGGGAAGCCCACAGCAAGGGCTCTGCTGTTAACAGAGCTGGACCATCCTGCCAGCATGAACAGCTGGAGAATTCTGTCCAGTGGTTTTAAGGAGTTGAACACCTCTACTTCCTCAGAAGATTGAGGAAATTTGGCATGTCTGCTACGACTCCCACTTTTACAGATGCACCATGGAAAGCATTCTTTCTGGTTGTATCACAGCTCGATCTGGGCTCCTGCTCTGCCCAAGACCGCAAGGAACTACAAAAGATTGTGAATGTAGCCCGATCCATCACATAAACCAGTCTCCCATCCATTGACTCTGTCTACACTTCCCACTGCCTCGGCAAAGCAGCCAGCAGAATTAAGGACCCCACACACCCCGGACATTCTCTCTTCCACCTTCTCCTGTCGGGAAAAGATACAAAAGTCTAAGGTCATGTACCAACCAACACAAGAACAGCTTCTTCCCTGCTGCTGTCAGACTTCTGAATGGACCTATTTTATATTAAGTTGATCTTTCTCTACACCCTAGCTATGACTGTAACACTACATTCTGCACTCTCTTCTTTCCTTCTGTATGAATGGTATGCTTTGCCTGTATAGTGCACAAGAAACAATACTTTTCATCATATGCTAATACATGTGACAATAATAAATCAAATCAAGTGTCTTAAGAGCAGAAAAGAGCCAGAGAGACTGATGGAGGGATTTCCAAAGCTTAGACAAAGGTCCAACCTCCAATGGTCAAGTGATAAAAATCAGGGAAGCATGGATATTTCAGAGTTGTGAGGCTGGACGAGATTACAGAGAGAGAGGGACAAGGTATGGAGGACTTTGAAAACAAGGATGAGAATTTAAAATTGAGGCGTTGCTTAACTGGGAGTCAGTGTAGGTCACTGAGCACAGGGATGAACTGCAGACTCCCAGCTTTACAAAGGGTAGAATGTGGGAGACCGTCCAGGAGATTTTGGAATAGTTGAGTCGAATATAAACAGAGACATAGATGAGGATTTGAGCAGTAATTATGCAGAAACAGGGTCAAATCCAGATGCTGCTACAAAGGTGGAAATTGATGGTGTTTGAAAAGTTGTAGAGCTTTCCTTAGACTCCAGTATTACACCATCAGACAGTTGCCAGGGAAAGCTCGTAACTCGTTACCAGGGTTGTGGCAAGGACTAAAGACAATAGCTTCAGTTTTCCCAGTACTTCATGAAATTAACTCTCTCTTTGCCCAGTACTCATAGAATCAGATAAGTACTTTTTCTACACGGCCATTTAATCCATCGAGTCTGCACCCACTCTCCAATAGAGCATCTTACTCAGTCCCCCCAAGGCTGGGAATTGAACCTGGGCCCCTGGCGTCGTGAGGCAGCAGTGTTAACCACCATGCCGTTCCCCGAGATATCAGAGTACACTCTGATAATTTCACGGGTAGTTATTTGGGAGGAATGGTGAGGGAGCAGGAAGAAAAACAAGTGATTTTCTGGAAAATATACAACTAAAAAAGTATTTGGAGGAAATGAAAGAAAAACACTTTGATTAGCAGCTGTATGATTTTTCTCCTGGGTTTTTTTGCAAGCAGTTGTTCTGGGGATCAACATTCAATTCCTGGAATCTCCAGGACAATCCTGGAGGGTTGGCAACCACGTCTGTAGTGTGTATTTTTGGGAAATATGATGAAGTTTTGGTGCCACGTAGTATGGAAGAGTTTGTCCAAAGTGATGCAGTGAAGTAGATAATCTGAATCTGAGTGAAGCATTGATTTCCTGTGATGAACCGGTATAATTTTGCTGGCGATGCAATGCTGGCCCCATCTCATTGTGAAAGTTATTGTTCAATGTTTTTACTATCCTGCAAAAAACCACTCTGATTCTGTTACAAATGATCTTACCTCTGTGTCCTCTGGTTAGCGACTTTCCTGCAAGTAGAAACAGTTTTTCCTTTTCTATTCTACCAAAATGCCTCACAATTTTAAACACTTCCATTAAATCTCTCCTAAATTTTCTCTGTAAGGAGAACAATCCCAGCTTCTCCGTCTCCCTGCATGAACTGAGGTCCCTCGTCCATGCTAGTCTTTCCAGTAAATCTCCCTTCCTCCCTCTCCGAGGTCCTGACATCTTTCCAAAATTATGGTGCCCAGAACTGGACCCAATGCTCCAGCTGAGGGACAAGTGTAATTCACTGCACACTTGGAGATGTCCATCTGACAGTGATGCGGAGATGCCGACATTGGACTGGGGTGGGACAGTAAGAAGTCTCACAGCACCAGGTTAAAGTCTAACAGGTTTATTTGGTAACGTGATCTTTTGGAGTCCTGCCCCTTCATCAGGTGAATCACTTCAGGTGACCAAATACAAGTTCCAGACGCTCACCACCCTCAAATCATTTGACAAAGGGGCAGCGCTCCGAAAGCTCGTGCTACCAAATAAACCTGTTGGACTTTAACTTGGTGTTGTGAGACTTCTTCCTAACAATGTAACAGGGCAGATTGGTACCTTGCTTTGAGCCTTGGAGCTCCGGATTACAAAAACCAACCTCAGCTGACACAACGTTCAATCTTCCAGGAAATCTGTAGACTGGGAATGGGAAGGAATTGTACCCTCAGCATAATCCAGTGTCTTAGCAGAACTGCCAGAGTCTGTGGATCAGCCAGTGAGGAGCAGTCAAACAGCAGACCGCTACAGACGGGGCTCTATAAATAAATCTGCTAGCTTGAAAAATACTCTCCTTCATTCCGATTAAAGAGTAACTCAGGTTAAAAGGACTCAGGAGCCTAACAAATTTGTCTGGTTGGCAGATGCAGTTGTTACAAAGCAGGAAACTATTCCGAGTACCTGCAAATGTACTAAGTCCTCTTCAGGACCACTCTTTGTCAGAGAATGGTCCTGAAGAGGATTTAACACATTTCATTCACGCAGACAATAGCCTTGTGGGGCACAGGTATTGAGGATTATTGTGGAGGAGGAGTCATGGAATCATAAAGATTTACAGCAAGAAAACAGGCCCTTTGGCCCAACGTGCCCATGCTGCCCCCCTTTTTTTTTAGCTCCTAAGCTTGTCCCAATTCCCATGTTTGGCCCATATCCCTCTATACCCATCGTACCCATGTAACTGTCTGAACGCTTTTTAAAAGATAAAATTGTACCCACCTCTACTACCACCTCTGGCAGCTTGTTCCAGACACTCACCACACTCTGTGTGAAAAAATTGCCCCTCTGGACACTTTTGTATCTCTCCCCTCTCCCCTTAAACCTCTGCCCTCTAGTTTTTGACTCCCCTACCTTTTGGAAAAGATATTGACTATCTCGCTGATCTGTGCCCCTCATTATTTTATAAACCTCTATAAGATCACCCCTCAGCCTCCTACGCTCCAGAGAAAAAAGTCCCAGTCTATCCAGCCTCTCCTTATAACTCAATCCATCAAGTCCCGGTAGCATCCTAGTAAATCTTTTCTGCACTCTTTCTAGTTTAATAATATCCTTTCTATAATAGGGTGACCAGAACTGCACACAGTATTCCAAGTGTGGCCTTACCAATGTCTTGTACAACTTCAACAAGACGTCCCAACTCCTGTATTCAATGTTCTGACCGATGAAACCAAGCATGCCGAATGCCTTCTTCACTACTCTGTCCACCTGTGACTCCACTTTCAAGGAGCTATGAACATGTACCTCTAGATCTCTTTGTTCTGTAACTCTCCCCAACGCCCTACCATTAACTGAGTAAGTCCTGCCCTGATTCAATCTACCAAAATGCATCACCTCGCATTTATCTAAATTAAACTCCATCTGCCATTCGTCAGCCCACTGGCCCAATTGATCAAGATCCCATTGCAATCGGAGATAACATCCTTCACTGTCCACTATGCCACCAATCTTATTGTCATCTGCAAACTTACTAGACATGCCTACTAAATTCTCATCCAAATCATTAATATAAATGACAAATAACAGTGGGCTCAGCACTCATTCTTGAGGCACACCGCTGGTTACAGGCCTCCAGTTTGAAAAACAACCACCCTTTGTCTTCTGTCTTCAAGCCAATGTTGTATCCATTTAGATACCTCACCCTGAATCCCGTGAGATTTAACTTTATGCAACAACCTACCATGCGGTACCTTGTCAAAGGCCTTGCTAAAGTCCATGTAGACAACATCAACTGCACTGCCCTCATCTACCTTCTTGGTTACCCCTTCAAAAAACTCAATTGTTGTTGTTGCCTATCCTTGCTGATTGTGGTCTGTGACTTAGGAAGTTCAGGATCCAATCACAAAGGGAGGAGCCGAGGCCCTGGCCATGGAGTTTGGAGATGAGTTTTGTAGGAATAATGGTTTTGGAGGCTGAGCTGCAGTCGATAAATAGGTGTTTGGCATAGGTGTCTTTGTTATCTAGGTGTTCCAGGGTTGGGTGTAGGGTCAGGGAGATGGCGGCTGCTGTGGACGTGTTGCAGCAGTAGGTGAACTGTGCTGGATCCAGGCAGTCTGGGAGGCTGGAACTGATTCATGCCGTGAGAAGCCTCTTGAAGCACTTCATAATGATGGATGTCAAGGCCACTGGACGATAATCGTTAAGGCACACTGCCTGGCTTTTCTTAGGTACCAAGATGATGGTCATGTTATTGAAGCAGATAGGGACTTTAGATTGTTGTAAAGAGAGATTGAAGATATCTGCGAATACCCCCACCAACTGGAACACACTGGACTTGAGTGCTTGTCTGGGTATCCCATCCGGGCCAGTCACTGGCTGATTTTTGAGAAAACTGCTCTGAAGGGTGTGCTGTCACTGATCTCTTGCTCAAAACAGGCATTGAATGCATTGAGCTTGTCAGGTTGGGTGTGTTGGAGCTGGCGATTTTACCTGCTTCATCTTGTAGCTTGTTATATCTTGCAGACTTTGTTGTTGTTAGTGGGACTCTGTGTGGCTAGCCTGGGACCCGAGCTTGGTCTGGTGCTGTCTTTTGACATCTTGGCTTGTGTGAATGAGTCGCAAAAACCCAGCTTGCAGGTGCAGCAGGTGGTCAGGAAGGCGAATGGGATGCTGGCCTTCATAGCGAAGGGGATTGAATATAAAAGTAGGGAGGTCTTGCTGCAGCTGTATAGGGCATTGGTGAGGCCGCAGCTGGAGTACTGTGTGCAGTTTTGGGCGCCGCACCTGCGCAAGGATATTTTGGCCTTGGAGGGAGTGCAGAGGAGGTTTACTAGGCTGATACCGGAGTTGAGGGGGTTGAGCTATGAGGAGAGGCTGAATAAACTAGTCTTGTACTCATTAGAGTTTAGAAGAATGAGGGGAGATCTTATTGAGACGTATAAGATGATGAATGGGATGGATAGGATAGAGGTGGAGAGACTCTTCCCGCTCAGAAAGGACAGTAGGACTAGAGGGCACAGCCTCAAGATAAAGGGGGGGCGTTTTAGAACGGAGTTGAGGAGGAACTTCTTCACTCAAAGGGTGGTGAATCTCTGGAATTCTCTGCCCGTTGAAGTGGTGGAGGCTGCCTTGCTAAATATTTTTAAGATGCGGGTTGATGGGTTTTTGATAAGAGAGGGGATTAAGGGTTATGGGGAGAGGGCGGGAATGTGGAACTGAGCCACGACAGATCAGCCATGATCTTATTGAATGGCGGGGCAGGCTCGAAGGGCTAGATGGCCTACTCCTGCTCCTATTTCTTATGTTCTTATGTTGGCTAGTTCTCCGTAGATCATTTCTGGTTTCCTTGTATCGGTCAGGGTTACCTGACTTGAATGCCTCAGATCTGGACTTCAGCAAGCAGTGGATATCTCTGTTCATCCATGGTTTCCAGTTGAGAAACACATGGATTTGTTTCTTTGGCACACACACTTACTAATGAAGTCAGTTACTGCAGTGGCGTGCTCATTCAGGTCGCAGAGGTTACAAGTATAAGGTGCCTGACAAAAGACCCAAAGATGAGAAGATATATAATTGGAATGGTTATAGAGAACCAGAGGGCTTTCAAAGAGTGGTACAGACAACATGGAATGAACAAATGACCTGTATGGAAAGTGGGAGATTTTTTAATTTCCTCTACAATTAATTAGCCACAAACTCACTTCCTCCGAAATTCAAAATCAGACATTTCCAACATTTTGTTCTCAGCTTCCTCAGAGAGAAAAGCAAAAGCTCATCAGATTTTAACTAAAATCTACTTACACCCTCCTGCGTCACAGTTTATTCAGCAGTTTACAGACTATCACTCCCGTGATACCGACTTCGATTAAAGGGCTAGCATTTCTGACCCAGGTTCTCTACAACACAATTAAACACTCAAATCAACCAAACTGCTCACATTTACCTGCAAATGTCATTGTTTTAATACAAGGCATTCTACAAATCAATGCAAAGCCCTTTTTATTTAAAATCAAAAGAAACTAATAAAAAGAAAACTAATCAAGATTTCTAACAGATCCCTCCCTTGATAATTTTTTCAAACAGCAGAATTGTCTATCACTGTTACACTCTGCAACTCACAACTGTGTAAACAAAAGGAATCCCAATTTGTTACAGTTATTGGAAAAAACCCATCATGGGATAGTTTCCCTCCAATGATTGAAACATGAAGTGTATTCATGCCAGCGGCCTATCCATATGTCTGTTGTCCTGCGTCTAATCCTCCAATCCCCAGCGGCTCCCTAGCTCCTGTTTACTATTTTTTCCACTCCCTTGTCTTTAATTTCCCCAGGCTTTCCATTCCACCCCACTTTATTTTAATCTTAACTCCTGGAACTCTTCCTTTTGATCTGTTCCAATCCACTCACGGTCCTTGTTAAGATTAAAATTGCTTGTGGCCAGCAGGATTCCACTGTAAGCATCTTAAAGTACATCTCAGAACTTGCTCATGAGTCCTGAAGCGTAATGTGAATTGTAAACAATGTGTTGACACGGGGTGTGGAAGTTGGGTTAGAATAGATTCATAATCACTCTTTTATTATACATGCTGCTGATGAAATGATTACTGTGATAGCTCTGTTGTACCTTTGATCAAAGAGTCACAGCTATTTCTTCAGGGTGACAGCTTGCTTGCTCTAAGGGGATTTGCTGTTACATTTCCAACCCTGACATTGTGGCTGAATGAAGGGGATTAGCAATTGTTTAGCTTCCAAGTTATAGGCAGTAAATTGCATACTGAGGGTTCATCTTCCCCTCCTCCATACAGTTCAACTCATCTAGAACTCTGCTGCCTCAGGACTGGCAATGCCTTAATCCTATCATTTACATCCTTATTTCCAAGATCATCCTATCTCTATAACTTCTCCCAGCTCCTACAATCCTCCAAATTCTACACTGCTCCAATTCCAGTAGCTTGCTGATCCCCAATATTAATTGTTCCATCATGGTAAGCTGTACCTTCAATAAGACCCTAAGCTTTGGGATTCTTCACTTATCCTCTCCGCCACTCTATGTGTCTTCTCCTTTAAAACACTTCTTAAAATCTTCTACTGTCTTTAATGTGGTTTGCTGTCAAACTTTGTTTGATAATTGCTGTTGTTTAGAATGTTTTCCTACATTAAGTGTGCTATATAAAGGCAAGTTGTTGTTGTATGACTTTACAACACCATATTGCCTATGTCTTATTTGTCTAAGGACTATTGATGAGCACAAAATGTTACACTGGGGCTTGTGCCTTGTGTTGTTTCAGGAAATTTGGTTCCTATATTGAAAGCTGGGATTGAAGGTGACAGGTACCAAGCCTCTCAGTGAACCGGAGAGGAAGGGGTGAAAATGCTGTTGCCTTGTCTCTGGCCCAACCTCCTGAAGGGAAAATCCAGCCTCGACCCAAATGTTGCTTCTTACCCAGGTGCAGAAGAAGTTTGGGTACAGTGACCGAGTGCATAGAAGACAAAACCAGACAAGCCAGAGGCTGAGTTCAAATCCCACCAGGGCAAGTGTAAAATAGACTTCAATAAAATCATAGAACCCTACAGTGCAGAAAAAGGCCATTCGGCCCATTGAGTCTGCACCGACCACAATCCCATTCAGGCCCTATCCCCCTATCCCTACATATTTTACCCACAAATCCCTCTAACCTACACACCTCAGGACACTAAGGGGCAATTTTAACATGGCAAATCAACCTAACCACACATCTTTGGACTGTGGGAGGAACTGGAGCACCCGGAGGAAACCCACGCAGACACGAGGAGAATGTGCAAACTCCACACAGACAGTGATCCGAGCCAGGAATCAAACCCAGGACCCTGGAGCTGTGAAGCAGCTACCGTGCTGTGATATGATCATTGATAGTTTGGTACCAGAAAAAATACCATAAAAATTCTAGACATACAATTAAACCATACAATAATCGGCAATCTGTAGCGCCATTAGGACAGTAAACTATCCCAAGGTGCTTTGCAGGAATGTGACATCAGTAACAAATTGACCTTGGGCCCATAAAGAAATATCAATGCAAATGACCAATGGACCAGAAGCAGGCCATTCGATCCATCCAGTCTGTGCTGGTGATTATTTTCCTCTCACAACCCCTTCCATCTTTCCTCAATTAACATCCAGCCTGACAATTATTTCCTGATGTGTACACCCATGTATTTCTAAAATTATCCTTGTAAATACACTCTGCACTCCCTCCAGTGTCTCGAGGTAATTTTTATAACCGAGTGACTGTGTTGTCTGAGTGACTTTAAGTGAGGCCTAACCAAGATTCAGTAACACAATGACATGGCCTTATTACTTACAGCTTTGCTCATCCCAAAACCGTATAATCCCTCCCGAGGTTAACGGACCTTCCCATTGTTTGCCCCATGCCGGCTCCGATTCCTGAGGCAGGGTGGAGTCGGGCAGGTTTATGGATGTGGAAATAGGCTGACTTTGTGATGGTGTGGGGTGTGTGGCCTCAGAGTCTCAGAGACATATATAACGTCAGTATTGTGAACTACACGGTTCAGCATCAGTTTATTTGCCAGGGAGAGGAGTGGAGTTGGCAGAAGGAAACAGAGTGTGTGACAGGGACTAAAACAATGGCCAATTTCCACTTGTGTTTACAACACAAAAGGAGGCCATTTGGCCCATTGTACCCATTCTGGCTCTTTCCCCATGGCTCTTCAGTCTTTTTCCCCTTCAGCATTGATTCAGTTTCCTTTTAATAGTTGCTGCTGATTGTATGTCCTCTTTCCTTTCACACAGCACATTGCAAATCAGATCTCATCATGGAAACAAAAAATCTTTCCTTATCCCTGCTCCACTTATAAGTTCATAAGATATAGGAGCAGAATTAGGCCATTCAGCCCATCGAGCCCACTCCACCATTCGATCATGGCTGATATGCTCCCCATTTTCCTGCCTTCTCCCCACGACCCTTCAACCCATTCCCAATTAAAAATCTGTCTAACTCCTCTTTATATTTACTCACTGTCCCAACATCCACCGCACTTTGGGATAGCGAATTCCACGGATTCACAATCCTTTGGGAGAAGTAGTTTCTCCTCAACTCTGTTTTAAATTTGCTGCCCCTTATCCTAAGATGGTGACCTCTCATCCTAGGATGCCCCACAAGATTCTATAATCTATGAAGATGAAGGATTCACTCCACGCCTACTTTATCCAGACCTTTTATCATCTTGTAAACCTCAATTTGATCTCCCCTCATTTTTTTAAATTCCAGAGAGTATCGGCCTAAACTGTTCAATCTCTCTTTGTAGGACAAACCCCTCATCTCTGGAATCAATCTAATGAACCTCCTGTGAACTGCCTCCAATACCACTACATCTTTCCTCAAATAAGGGGACTAAAACTGTGCACAATTCTCCAGGTGCAGCCTCACCAATGCCTTGTATAGTTACAGCAACACTTCCTTCCCTTAATATTCTATTATCTATAAATGCCAACATTCCATTCACTTTCTTTATTATCTGCTGTTCCTGCATGCTAGTTTTCTGTGACTCATAGATGAGGACACTCAGATCCCTCTGCACTGGAGCTCCCTGAAGTCTCTCCCCATTTAGATAATGAGTTGCTTTCCCATTTTTGCGACCAAAATGCATGACCTCGCACTTGTCCATGTTAAACTCCATCTGCCACATTTTGGCCCACTCTCCTAACTTAGCAAATCCATTTGGAAGGTTCTTATTTCCTCATTCCAACTTACTGTCCCACCTAGTTTTGTGTCATCTGCAAATTTGGCTACCGAGTCTTCTGTCCCTGTATCCAAGTCGCTGATATAGGTTGTAAATGACTGGGGCCCAAGGACCAAACCCTGTGGTACCCCACTAGTTACTGACTGCTATCCAGAAAAAAATCATTTATCCCACTCTGTCTTCTGTCCATCAGCCAGTCACCTATCTTGAATAACTTCTTTGTTTCTGTCTTCACGGAGGAGGACGTGAATAATTTGCCGGGTGTTAGCGATGGAAAGGTGGTAGGAATGGAGGGTCTTAATGACATTACTGTTACTAGAGAGGTGGTGCTCGACAGACTGGAGGGGCTGATTGTGGACAAGTCCCCAGGACCGGATGGAATGCATCCGAGGGTTCTGAAAGAAATGGCGGAGGTGATAGTGGATGCCTTGGTGGTTATTTTCCAGACGTCGCTGGATTCCGGGGAAGTGCCGGAAGATTGGAAAACGGCTAATGTTACGCCGTTGTTTAAGAAGGGTGGCAGGCAAAAGGCGGGGAATTATAGGCCGGTTAGTTTAACGTCTGTGGTAGGTAAAATGTTAGAAACCGTCATTAAGGAGGAAATAGCGAGGCATCTTGAGGGGAATTGCTTGATAGGGCGGACGCAACACGGTTTCATTAAAGGGAAGTCGTGTCTGACAAATTTACTGGAGTTCTATGAGGATGTGTCTAGGGCAGTGGATGGAGGAGAGCCGGTGGATGTGGTCTTTCTGGATTTTCAGAAGGCGTTTGACAAGGTACCTCACAAGAGGTTATTGCAGAAGGTCAGGGGACATGGAGTTGGGGGTAGGGTGTTAGCGTGGATAGAGGATTGGTTGTCAAATAGGAGGCAGAGAGTGGGGGTCAATGGATGCTATTCGGATTGGCGGTTGGTGACTAGTGGGGTGCCCCAGGGGTCGGTGCTGGGGCCTCAGCTATTTACCATTTATATAGATGATCTGGAGGAGGGAACCGAGTGCAGGGTGTCGAAATTTGCTGATGACACCAAGATTGGGGGAAAGGCAAATTGTGCGGAGGGTGTGGAAAGTCTGCAGAAGGATCTAGATAGGCTGGGCGAATGGGCCAGGAAATGGCAAATGGAATTTAATGTTGGCAAGTGTGAGGTGGTCCACTTTGGTAGGAGGAATGGTAGGAAGGACTATTACTTACGGGGCGAAAAACTGCAGCAGGCGACGGTGCAGAGGGACCTCGGGGTCCTTGTGCATGAGTCGCAAAAACCCAGCTTGCAGGTGCAGCAGGTGGTCAGGAAGGCGAATGGGATGCTGGCCTTCATAGCGAAGGGGATTGAATATAAAAGTAGGGAGGTCTTGCTGCAGCTGTATAGGGCATTGGTGAGGCCGCAGCTGGAGTACTGTGTGCAGTTTTGGGCGCCGCACCTGCGCAAGGATGTTTTGGCCCTGGAGGGAGTGCAGAGGAGGTTTACTCGGCTGATACCGGAGTTGAGGGGATTGAGCTATGAGGAGAGGCTGAATAAACTAGGCTTGTACTCGTTAGAGTTTAGAAGAATGAGGGGAGATCTCATTGAGACGTATAAGATGATGAATGGGATGGATAGGATAGAGGTGGAGAGACTGTTCCCGCTCAAAAAAGACAGTAGGACTAGGGGGCACAGCCTCAAGATAAAGGGGGGGCGGTTTAGAACAGAGTTGAGGAGGAACTTCTTCACTCAAAGGGTGGTGAATCTCTGGAATTCTCTGCCCGTTGAAGTGGTGGAGGCTGCCTCGCTAAATATTTTTAAGAAACGGGTTGATGGGTTTTTGATAAGAGAAGGGATTAAGGGTTATGGGGAGAGGGCGGGAAGGTGGAGCTGAGTCACGACAGATCAGCCATGATCTTATTGAATGGCGGGGCAGGCTCGAAGGGCCAGATGGCCTACTCCTGCTCCTATTTCTTATGTTCTTATGTTCTTATGTTCTTATAAATTACCTCTGAACCTATGTGAGCTAGCCTTGTGAACTAACCTTTTGTGCAGCGCCTTATCAAACACCTTCCATAAGTCCAGAGATATTACATCTACAGGATCCCCATTATCCACATTGTTTATTACATCTTCGAGGATCTCTCACAAGTTAGTCAAACATGATTTGCCTTTCATAAAACCATGCTGACTCTGATGGGTAGTGTTTTGACTTCCCAAACATCCTGATTTTACTTCTTTGATAATTGATTCTCACACTTTCCCAACAACAGATGATAAACTAACTGCTCTGTAATTTCCCTGCCTCCCTCCCTTTTTGAATAAGGATGTTACATTTGTATTTTTCCAATCCATTGGAACCTTTCCTGTGTCCAGGGAATTTTGGAACATTATAACGAATGCATCCACCATCTCCGCTGCCACTTCTTTTAATAGCCTAGGATGTAGGCCTTCAGGCACAGGGGACTTATCTGCCCTCAATCCCAATAGTTTTTTGTTAACCTTTTCCCTATTGGTATTGATTTAGTAAGTTCTACTCTTTCTATTATCTCTGACTTGCCCGTTCCTGCAGGAATGACTGAGGCAAAGTATTGATTCTGTATCTCTGCCATTTCACTGTTCCCCACTATTAACTCTCCGGTGTTATCTTCCAAGGAATCAACATTCAGTCTAGCATCTCTTCGCTTTTATATACCTACAGAAGCTTTTGCTCTCCTTCTTGATGTTTTGCGTAATTTACCTCCGCTCTTTTTATTACTTTTATAGTATCCCTTTGTTTATGTTTGAAAGTTTCCCAATCTTCCAGCCTACCACTGGCTTTTGCAATATGGTGTACCTTAGTTTTTGTCTTTATATTGTCCTTGTCCTCCTTGTTTAGCCTTGGATATTTATTAGACCCCCTTACCATTTTTCTTAGAACGTATGAACATAAGAAATAGGAGCAGGAGTAGGCCATCTGGCCCTTCGAGCCTGCCCCGCCATTCAATAACATCATGGCTGATCTGTCGCTGCTCAGTTCCACTTTCCCGCCCTCTCCCCATAACCCTTAATCCCTTCTCTTATCAAAAACCCATCAACCCGTTTCTTAAAAATATTTAGCGAGGCAGCCTCCACCACTTCAACAGGCAGAGAATTCCAGAGATTCACCACCCTTTGAGTGAAGAAGTTCCTCCTCAACTCCGTTCTAAACTGCCCCCCCTTTATCTTGAGGCTGTGCCCCCTAGTCCTACTATCCTTTCTGAATGGGAAGAGTCTCTCCACCTCTATCCTATCCATCCCATTCATCATCTTATACGTCACAATGAGATCTCCTCTCATTCTTCTAAACTCTAACAAGTACAAGCCCAGTTCATTCAGCCTCTCCTCATAGCTCAACCCCCTCAACTCTGGTATCAGTTTAGTAAACCTCCTCTGCACTCCCTCCAAGGCCAAAATATCTTTGTGCAGGTGCGGCGCCCAAAACTGCACACAGTACTCCAGCTGCGGCCTCACCAATGCCCTATACAGCTGCAGCAAGACCTCCCTACTTTTATATTCAATCCCCCTCGCTATGAAGGCCAGCATCCCATTCGCCTTCCTGACCACCTGCAAGCTGGGTTTTTGCAACTCATGCACAAGGACCCCGAGGTCTCTCTGCACCGTCACCTGCTGCAGTTTTTCGCCCCGTAAGTAATAGTCCTTCCTACCATTCTTCCTACCTACACTCGGTTCCCTCCTCCAGATCATCTATATAAATGGTAAAAAGCTGAGGCCCCAGCACCGACCCCTGGGGCACTCCACTAGTCACCATCCGCCAATCCGAATAGCACCCGTTGACCCCCACTTTCTGCCTCCTATTTGACAACCAATCCTCTATCCACGCTAACACCCTACCCCCAACTCCATGTCCCTCGACCTTCTGCAATAACCTCTTGTGAGGTACTTTGTCAAACGCCTTCTGAAAATCTAGAAAGACCACATCCACCGGCTCTCCTCTATCCACCGCCCTAGACACATCTTCATAGAACTCCAGTAAATTTGTCAGACACGACTTCCCTTTAATGAAACCGTGCTGCGTCTGCTCTATCAAGCAATTCCCTTCAAGATGCCTCGCAATTTCCTCCTTAATGACAGATTCTAACATTTTACCTACCATAGACGTTAAACTAACCGGCCTATAATTCCCCGCCTTTTGCCTGGCACCCTTCTTAAACAACGGCGTAACATTAGCCATTTTCCAATCATCCGGCACTTCCCCGGAATCCAGCGACGTCTGGAAAATAACCACCAAGGCATCCACTATCACCTCTGCCATTTCTTTCAGACCCCTCGGATGCATTCCATCCGGTCCTGGGGATTTGTCCACAATCAGCTCCTCCAGTCTGTCGAGCACCGCCTCTCTAGAAACAGTAATGTCATTAAGATCCTCCAGTCCTATCACCTTTCCATCTCTAACACCCGGCAAATTATTCACGTCCTCCTCCGTGAAGACGGAAACAAAAAAGTTATTCAATACCTTAGCCATATCCTCATCCCCTACTACTAGGTCCCCTTTCTCATCCTCTAAAGGACCAACATTCACCCTAGTCAGCCTTTTCCTTTTTATATATTTATAAAAACTCTTGCTATCCTTTTTTATATTAAGCGCTAGCCCAGCTTCATAGTTTCTCCTACCCTTCTTTATCAACTTCTTTGTCAATCTTTGTTGACATTTAAACCTCTCCCAATCCTCTTCTCGCCCACTACTCTTAGCTACTCTAAATTCCTCCGCTTTTAATTTAACACTTTCCTTCACCTCCTTCGTTATCCACGGCTTATTACCTCTCTTCCTACTATCCTTTTTGACCATCAGAATAAATTTCCGCTGAGCACCAAGAAAGATCTCCTTAAAGATCCTCCACTGCTCCTCAACAGACCCTCCCTCCAACGCGCTCCCCCAGTCCACATTCGCCAACTCTTCTCTCATCCTACCGTACTCCCCTCTATTCAAACAGAGGACGCGTGTCTGGGAACCCACTTTCTCCTCCTCCATCTGCACCAGAAACTCCACCATACAATGATCACTCTCCCCAAGAGGATCCTTCACCACAAGGTCCCTAATTCTACCCGCCTCATTACATAGCACCAGATCCAAGATAGCTCGCTCCCTCGTCGGCTCCAACACACACTGTTCAAGGAAATTATCCCGGCAGCATTCCAAGAACTCCTCCTCGAGCCCACCGCATCCAACATGGGTCGACCAATCAATATGCAGATTGAAATCCCCCATAACTACGGCCGTCCCATTCCTGCACGCCGCACTTATTTGCGCGTTAACAGCCCGCCCCACCTCCAGATCATTATTCGGGGACCTATAGACGACACCCACCAGCGTCTTCCTCCCTTTGCTGTTCCTAATCTCCACCCACAACGATTCCACGTTCTGCTCCTTGGCTCCAATATCATCCCTTGCTACCACCTTGATGCTATCCTTAATCAGCAGAGCTACATCCCCCCCCTTTTCCCTCCCGCCTATCCTTCCTAAACACTTGATACCCTTGGACATTCAGCTCCCAGTCCCTGTCACCTTGCAGCCACGTCTGTGTGATGGCCACCAGATCATATCCATTTGTGTCGATCTGCGCCACCAGCTCATCCATTTTATTCCGAATGCTTCGTGCATTCAGATAAAGCGCTTTCATCCCAGCCTTCACCTGGACCCTATTTGCCGTAACGCCACCAACTATACTCACGCCCCCTACTCCCTTTGTTATTGGGACATCCTCGGCCTCTTCCCTTACCTGTACCCCTCCTTAACTTTAGACCTCGTAAGGTCACCTCCCCTCGCACCCTCCCCCCCCCTAATTAGTTTAAAGCCCTGTCTACAGTCCTCTTTACTCGATTCGCCAGCACTCTGGTCCCAGCACAGTTCAGACCAACCCCATTCCGCCCGAACAGGTCCCACCTACCCCAATACTGATGCCAATGCCCCATAAATTCAAACCCATTCCTCCCACACCAATCTCTGAGCCACCCATTCATTTCCTTAATCCTGTCAACCCTACACCCGTCTGCCCTCGGTTCAGGCAGTAGCCCAGGGATAACCACCTTGTCGGTTCTACTTTTTAATTCCATTCCCAGCTTTTCATACTCCCTCCCCAGATCCTCAGTTCACATTTTGCTTACGTTGCCGGCACCCACATGTACTACAACGACCGGATTCTCACCCTCCCACTCCAGGTTCCTCTGCAGCCCAGCTGCGACATCCTGTACCCGAGCACCAGGCAGACAACACACCCTTCTGTGCACTTTGTCATTGTGACAAAGGACAGTGTCAATACCCTTCATCCCACTATCCCCAATCACTACTACGTTCCTTTTCCCCTTCTCTTTGCCTATGTCCTGCTGCATCACTGTACCGTGTGCAGTTTGCTCACCAACCTCACCTGCCTCGTTCTCGTCCAGCCTGGAAGCAAGAACCTCAAACCTATTCTGCAGGTTAAGAGGCTGAGGCCTCCGCTCCCCACCCTCCTTCCTCCGCTCCTCACCCCCCTTCCTCCGCTCCTCACCCCCCTTCCTCCTCCCAGCAGCCCCCTCTTGTCCCTGACTTGAATATATAACCCCCACACCTTTCCCCCCCATTCAGTTTAAAGCCCTATTTGCAGCCCTCGGTCTTACACCAATTATCTGAACTCAGTGATTGACTTTTATTTTCTTTAAGACAATCAGCAATGGGCATGAATGTTGCCTGTTCAGTGACACCCACATCGCAAGAGTGAATATAAATTCTTCCAGTCAATCTTCCTCTTTCCTCTAAACTTCAATGTTCCTCAATGTCACATTTCTTGTCACTCTCAATTCTCTTCTTCACCTGAGCTTGTCCCTCTGTCTCTCTACTCTTAAACTACAAACCATTATAATTTGATGAGTACATGGGATTTAATGGGATTGAGAGTTATAGATAGGCCTAGTAGGTAGGAATATGATCGGCGCAACTTGTGGGCCAAAGGGCCTGTTTGTGCTGCAGTGTTCTATGTTCTCTGTCCCTTCACCCTGCATTCTCAGTCTGATTAAATCAAGACATTTTTTGGAACTCCTTTGTTTCCAAATCCTCAAACAAAAAGCACTTCCCCAAGATTCACCACCTCAGATCTACATGGTTTTACAGACAGTTGATTGACTTACTCTTTCAAAGAACTGGCATTGGCGTGAATGATTCTATGAAAAAAGCAACATTAGAACCACTATTCACTCATCTTCTCTCTGTTTAAACTCTGGTGCTATGGGTACCAATCCTCAATCTGTATTATACTGATCTGAAACTCTCACCAGAGAAGTTGTTTCAATAATTTGCTTACCTCAGGCCAGTATTTTGAGACTCCATCACCATGGTTACCATTGAAAGTGGAGCTATCTCCAGGAATAGCATAGCACCTTGGCCCAAAACTAATTAAGGATTCCTCCTGAGACAATGGAAGCAAAGTTGTTTAGATCACCCCCCCTCCCAACATACTCCATTTTGCTCTTTAATTACCTGCATTCAGATCTTAATTTGCATAATCTGTCAAACCATCCGAGAGAGAAATTAGTAACCTAAAATGAGAACTTTCCAGAAACTCACTTTGTCAAAATTAGTGGATCCTTTAACAGGCAACTTTGTGATTGGAGGATGAGCCCCAACATTTAACACACTTCAGCAGTGAAGTATTTCCACTTTTAACACATTCCTCGGATAACAGACTGAAACTTCCCACCATATGGAGACAGGCTTGGAGGCACAAATCCAGAAAAGTAGCAGCAAACCCAGTTGGGCCAGCTCCCCACACTGTACCATCTCTGGGTGACTTTCCAGGGTAGGCTGCCAACATAAGAACATAACAAGAAATAGGAGCAGGAGTAGGCCATCTCGCCCTTCGAGCCTGCCCCACCATTCAATAAGATCATGGCTGATTTGAAGTGGATCAGTTCCACTTTCTCGCTTTCTCCCCATAACCCTTAATTCCCCTGTCTATCAGAAACATAGAACATATAGAACATAGAACATTACAGCACAAACAGGCCCTTCGGCCCTCGAGTTGCGCCGATCACATCAACCCCACCAATCTATAGACCTATCTATAACCCCCAATCCCATTAAACCCCATATACTCATCCAGAAGTCTTTTAAAAGACCCCAGCGAGTTCGCCTCCACCACCGATGACGGCAGCCGATTCCATTCACTCACCACTCTCTGAGTGAAAAACTTACCCCTAACATCACCTCTGTACTTCCCTCCCCACACCTTAAATCTGTGTCCTCTCGTAGCGACCATTTCAACCCGGGGAAATAGCCTCTGAGAGTCCACCCTATCTATTCCTCTCAACATTTTATAAACTTCTATCAGGTCGCCTCTCAACCTTCGCCTCTCTAGGGAAAAGAGTCCCAGCTCCCTCAACCTATCTTCATAAGGCATGCCTCCCAGTCCAGGCAACATCCTTGTAAATCTCCTCTGCACCCTTTCAATAGCTTCTACGTCTTTCCTATAGTGAGGCGACCAGAACTGCGCACAGTACTCCAAATGAGGCCTGACGAGGGTCCTGTAAAGTTGCAGCATTACCTCCCGACTCCTAAACTCAATCCCTCGATTAATGAAGGCCAGTACACCATACGCCTTCTTGACCACCTCCTCCACCTGCGAGGCCGATTTAAGAGTCCTGTGGACCCGGACCCCGAGATCCTTCTGCTCTTCAACGCTACTAAGACTCCTGCCCTTGATAGTGTACTCGTTCATCCCGTTGGTTCTGCCGAAATGGACGACTACACATTTATCCGCGTTGAAGTCCATCTGCCACTTCTCCGCCCATTCCTGCATCCTATCTATGTCCTGCTGCAACTGAAAATGACAAACAGCAAGGGTCCCAGAACAGATCCCTGGGGCACCCCACTGGTGACTGACCTCCATTCCGAAAAAGACCCATCCACAACCACTCTCTGCCTTCTGCAGGCAAGCCAGTTCTGGATCCACAAGGCCAAAGGCCCTTGGATCCCATGCCCTCTCACCTTTTCAAGAAGTCTTGCATGGGGGACCTTATCAAACGCCTTGCTGAAGTCCATGTACACTACGTCCACGGCACTTCCTTCGTCAATGTGTTCAGTCACATTATCGAAGAACTCAACTCGGCTCGTAAGGCACGACCTGCCTTTGACAAATCCATGCTGACTATTCCTGATCATGTCAAACCTCTCCAAATGCTCGTAAATCTTGTCCCTCAGAAGCCTCTCCATCAGCTTACCAACCGCTGAGGTCAGACTCACCGGTCGGTAATTTCCCGGGCTATCTCTGTTCCCTTTCTTGAAAATAGGGACTACATCCGCAATCCTCCAATCTTCCGGAACCTCTCCCGTCTCCATTGACGACGCAAAGATCATCGCCAGGGGCTCTGCAATCACTTCCCTCGCCTCCCACAGTATCCTGGGGTACATCCCATCTGGTCCCGGTGACTTATCTATTTTGATAGAATTCAAAAGTTCTAACACATCCTCCTCCTTAATGTCCACGTACTCAATCTTTTCCATCTGCTGCAAGTCCATAGCAAGATCTCCCAGATCAGCTTCCACTGTGAATACTGAGGCAAAGTACTCATTAAGCACCTCCGCCATTTCTTCTGGTTCCACACAGACCTTTCCCCCTTCACCTTTTATAGGTCCTATCCTTTCCCTTCTCACCCTTTTACCTTTCACATATTTATAGAAGGCCTTGGGATTTTCCTTAATCTTACCTGCCAAGGTCTTCTCATGACCCCTTCTGGCTCTCCTAATTTCCCTTTTAACCTCCTTTCTACAGTCCTTATACTCTTCAAGATCCTTAACCTCTCCTAGTTCCCTGAACCTTTTGTACACCTTCCTTTTGTACCTTTTGTAAACCTATCGACCCGTGACTTAAAAATATTTAGCGAGGCAGCCTCCACCACTTCAACGGGCAGAGAATTCCAGAGATTCACCACCCTTTGAGTGAAGAAGTTCCTCCTCAACTCCGTTCTAAACTGCCCTCCCCTCCTTATCTTGAGGCTGTGCCCTCTAGTTCTGCTATCCTTTCTAAGCGGGAAGAATCTCTCTACCTCTACCTTTTCCATCCCTTTCATTATCTCATAAGAACATAAGAACATAAGAAATAGGAGCAGGAGTAGGCCATCTGGCCCTTCGAGCCTGCCCCGCCATTCAATAAGATCATGGCTGATCTGTCGTGACTCAGCTCCACCTTCCCGCCCTCTCCCCATAACCCTTAATCCCATCTCTTATCAAAAACCCATCAACCCGTTTCTTAAAAATATTTAGCGAGGCAGCCTCCACCACTTCAACGGGCAGAGAATTCCAGAGATTCACCACCCTTTGAGTGAAGAAGTTCCTCCTCAACTCTGTTCTAAACCGCCCCCCCTTTATCTTGAGGCTGTGCCCCCTAGTCCTACTGTCTTTTTTGAGCGGGAACAGTCTCTCCACCTCTATCCTATCCATCCCATTCATCATCTTATACGTCTCAATGAGATCTCCCCTCATTCTTCTAAACTCTAACGAGTACAAGCCTAGTTTATTCAGCCTCTCCTCATAGCTCAATCCCCTCAACTCCGGCATCAGCCGAGTAAACCTCCTCTGCACTCCCTCCAGGGCCAAAACATCCTTGCGCAGGTGCGGCGCCCAAAACTGCACACAGTACTCCAGCTGCGGCCTCACCAATGCCCTATACAGCTGCAGCAAGACCTCCCTACTTTTATATTCAATCCCATACGTCTCTAAGATCCCCCATCATCCTTCTAAACTCCAACGAGTACAGACCCAGTCTATTTAGTCTCTCTTCATAGTCCAACCCCCTCAACTCCGGTATCAGCCTAGTGAACCTCCTCTGTACTCCCTCCAAGGCCAAAATATCTTTGCGCAGGTGCGGCGACCAAAACTGCACACAGTACTCCAGCTGCGGCCTCACCAGTACCCTGTACAGTTGCAGCAAGACCTCCCTACTTTTATATTCTATCCCCCTCGCTATAAAGGCCAGCATCCCATTCGCCTTCTTGATCACCTGCTGCACCTGCAGACTGGGTTTTTGAGACTCATGCACAAGGACCCCCAGGTCCCTCTGCACCGTAGCATACTGCAGCTTTTCGCCCTTTAAATAATAATCCCTCCTACTATTATTTCTGCCAAAGTGGATAACCTCGCACTTGCTAACATTGTACTCCATCTGCCAGGTCCTCGCCCACTCGCTCAGCCTATCCAGATCCCTCTGCAGACTTTCCACACCCTCCGCACAATTTGCTTTTCCACTCACCTTCGTGTCATCAGCAAATTTTGTCACCCTACACTCAGCCCCCTCCTCCAGATCATCTATATAAATGGTAAATAGCTGAGGCCCCAGCACCGATCCCTGGGGCACTCCACTAGTCACCAACCGCCAATCCGGATAGCACCCATTGACACCTACTCTCTGCCTCCTATTAGACAACCAATCCTCTATCCACGCTAACACCTTACCCCCAACTCTGTGCACCCTAACCTTCTGTAGCAATCTTTTGTGAGGCACCTTATCAAACGCCTTTTGGAAATCTAAAAATACCACATCTACCGGTTCCCCTCCGTGCACCGCACTAGTCACATCCTCATAGAATTCCAATAAATTTGTCAGACACGACTTCCCCTTAACGAATCCGTGCTGTGTCTGCTTTATCAAACAATTCTTCTCAAGATGCCTCGCTATTTCTTCTTTGATGATGGATTCAAGCATTTTTCCTACAACAGACGTTAAACTAACCGGCCTATAATTCCCTGCCTTTTGCCTGCTACCCTTTTTTAAACAGCGGTGTAACATTAGCTGTTTTCCAATCGTCCGGCACTTCCCCGGAATCCAACGAGGTTTGGAAAATAATCACTAAGGCATCCGCTATCACCTCTGCCATTTCCTTCAGAACCCTGGGATGCATTCCATCCGGTCCTGGGGACTTGTCCACCATCAGTCCCGTTAGTCTATCAAGCACTACCTCTCTAGTGACAGTAGTTGCATTCAGGCCCTCAACTCCTACCACCCTTCTATCTTTAATATCCGGCAAACTATTCGTGTCAAGGACCATGCAGTCAATGAAGCCAGTTGAGGCACCAAATCATACCACCACATGGTCTCCCCGCTAATCCAGCCCCATGCATTGGTGAGGCCGCAGCTGGAGTACTGTGTGCAGTTTTGGGCGCTGCACCTGCGCAAAGATATTTTGGCCTTGGAGGGAGTGCAGAGGAGGTTTACTAGGCTGATACCGGAGTTGAGGGGGTTGAGCTATGAGGAGAGGCTGAATAAACTAGGCTTGTACTCGTTAGAGTTTAGAAGAATGAGGGGAGATCTCATTGAGACGTATAAGATGATGAATGGGATGGATAGGATAGAGGTGGAGAGACTCTTCCTGCTCAAAAAAGACAGTAGGACTAGGGGGCACAGCCTCAAGATAAAAGGGGGGCGGTTTAGAACAGAGTTGAGGAGGAACTTCTTCACTCAAAGGGTGGAGAATCTCTGGAATTCTCTACCCGTTGAAGTGGTGGAGGCTGCCTCGCTAAATATTTTTAAGAAACGGGTGGATGGGTTTTTGATAAGAGAGGGGATTAAGGGTTATGGGGAGAGGGCCGGAATGTGGAACTGAGCCACGACAGATCAGCCATGATCTTATTGAATGGCGGGGCAGGCTCGAAGGGCCAGATGGCCTACTCCTGCTCCTATTTCTTATGTTCTTATGTCAGGGGCCTGGTAATGGTGCAAAGCTGGCACCTTACCAGGAGCTGTGATTTAGACCTGATTTATTATTGTTACATGTATTAGCATACAGTGAAAAGTATTGTTTCTTGTGCTATACAGACAAAGCATACCATTCATAGAGAAGGAAAGGAGAGAGTGCAGAATGTGGTGTTACAGTCATAGCGAGGGTGTAGCAAAAGATCAACTTAATGCGAGGCGGGTCCATTCAGAAGTCTGACAGCAGCAGGGAAGAAGCTGTTCTTGAGTTGGTTGGTACGTGACCTCAGACTTTTGTATCTGTGAGAGCGCAGTGCGCAGAAGGGTTCAGGTGGGACATCAGGCACCCTTCTGGAGGGTCCATCCTCCATCCTGAGATCTATCACTGTCGTTTGCCATCTTTTTCACTGTTAAGGAAAGACGCCCACATATATATTTCATTTTGAGAAGCCTGCTAGTTTTCTGTTTTATCCACAGTGTTCATCTGTCCTTTGGGGGGGGGGGGGGGCGGGGAAGTGAATGCTGATTAGATATTACTACAGACCTTTTTTATTTGTTCACAGGATGTAGGTATCACTGACTAGGCTAACAGTTATTGCCAATCCCTAATTTCCCTTGAGAAGGTGGTGATGAGTTGCCTTTGGAAATGCTGTAGTCCATGTGGTAGAGTTAGGGAGTGCTGTCTGGGGGAGAATTCCACGATTTTGACCCAGTGAAGGAACGGTGATATATTCCCAAGTCAGGACAATGAGTGATTTTTTTAGAATTAGAATTCTACAGAACACAAAGAGGCCTTTCGGCCCATCGAGTCTGCACCACCCACAATCTTATCCAGGCCCTATCCCCATATATTTACCCACTAACCCCTTTAACCTGTGCATCCCAGGACGCTAAGGGGCAGTTTTGAATGGCCAATCAATCTCGTCCGCACATCTTTGGATTGGAGCAGAACCCATGGGTGGTGGTTGTTCCTGCTGACTTTGTCCTTTTGTATATTAATGCTGAGCGGGTTGGAAGGTGCTGTTGGAGGAGCCTAGCTGAGTCTCTGCAGTGCATCTTGTAGAGGGAGTGGATGTCTGTAGATGTGGTGCCAGTCAGTGGGTTGCTTTGTCCTGGGTGGTGTCGAGCTTCTTGAGTGTTGGAGCTGCACCCATCCAGGCAAGTGGGGAATATTCCATCACACTCCTGACCTGTGTCGTGTAGATGGTGGGCAGGCTTCGGGGAGTCAGGAGGTGAGTTACTCGTTGGCCTCTGACCTGCTCTGGGAGCCACAGTATTTGCACAGCCAGTTCAGTTCAGTTCAGTTCCCGGTCAGTGGTAACCCCCAGGAAGTGGGGGATTGAGTGATGATATTCCGATTGAATGTAATAGGGTGCTGGGTAAATTCTGTCTTGTGTGAGATTGCTATTGCCTGGTAATTTTGTGAATGTTCATCTTGGACACGGACTGTTTCAGTATCTGAGGAGCCATGGATCTTGCTGAACGTGGTGCAATCATCTACAAACATTTCCAATCATGTAAAAACAAAATGCTGCAGATCCCAAATAAAGACAGAAACTGCTGGAGAAACTCAGCAAGGCTGATAGTATCTGTGAGGAGGGAAACAGGGTGAATGTTTTGAATTCCACACGACTCTCCTCACTTCTGATCTTATGATGGAGTTCCGGAAAGTCATTGATGAGACAGCTGAAGATGGTTGGGCTGAGAAGACTATTATGAGGAAGAGATGAAATATTTGACTTCCTACAGTTTTCTTTAGTGTTGGATATGAGTCCAACCAGCAGACAATTTTACCTCTGATTTCCATTGATTCCAGTTTTGCCAAGGCTTCTTGATGCCTCACTGGGTCTGACGCTGCCTAGATGTCAGGGGCAGCCAGTCTCACCCCTCCCTGTTTTCCCAGACTAACTGCCATCCTTAACTGGACACAGAGCAGCTGAACAAGGGGTTGCCTTTTCTAAAGCTGCAGCACTAGCCATGCCGAGGTGACAGGTCAACTGATGATCCATGTATGGCCCAGACATCAAACCCCCCAGTCACAGGGGAATTCAGCCCGGTATCTCTGTGTCCTGTGTTACTCAAGGCACGTACAGGGCAGGAATAGCATTGGTTAATTGTGATAAAATCCCACGATACTGCCACAAACATTTCTGGCTCAGGTTCAGAGTGTTAACTCTTGTTGCCTTTCCTCCACATCACACACATCAGCAGGCAGCTAGAGAATACCTTCGAATCAGATTAAAGTCTTCATTCTTTACAACCAAACACTTCCAGCTCAGCTGAAGACTTTCTACACAAATTGTTTTTTCTCTGTTTTCTAGCACAGAGAAAGAGGCCTTCAAATCTGTGCCATCCTCATCTGAGCTCCTCAGTCTAATCTGCCCCACCTCTCACTCTCTTCAATTCTCCGCAAAACAACCTGCTTTCAAATAGTCTGTGTTTCAGTAATGGTTCAGGAGGGTTTCACCCTCTAACCACTCTCCATACAAAAACTTTGATTCTTTCTATGATTATCTTAGAATTGTGGATTATCTTCAAACAGTGGAAACCTCTGCGATTGAGGATCCCATCACCTCCTCGCACAGAACCCTGTAACCCTGGTAAAATGCTGAATCCACAGCATCTTACAGCACAGGTACAGGCCATTTGGTCCATTGTGTCTGTGCCAGCTCTTTAAATGAACTATCCAATTAATCCACCTTATTCTTTTGCCATTACGCTGCATCTTTTGAAAGTTCAAATTGAATTTGTTTCCACTATCAGCACATTCCAGATCACAACAGCTCCTTTTATATTGCAGATCAACACTGTGATATCTTGTCCATTGCTCTGTATCATTATTATATAATGCACTGATTACTCTTCACACAGAGCAGTCTGAGACCTTGAACAATATCATTGTGTGTGACTGGGTAATTGGATCCTACTGTGCCTTTAACTGGGTAAAAAGTCTGACAACACCAGGTTTTAGTCCAACCGATTTATTTGATAATAGACTCAGTAGCTTTCGGGGTTAATCCCTTCGTTCACCTGACAAAGGGACTAACCCTGAAAGCTACTGAGTCTATTATCAAATAAATCGGTTGGACTAAAACCTGGTGTTGTCAGACTTTTTACTGTGTTTACGCCAGTCCAACGCCGGCAAACCCACATCATGACCTTTAACTGGGTGCAGAATGGGAGGTGCAAAGCACCAATTTGATGGTGCTGATTCTAACACCAAAAAAAAATTCAAGCCCACATTGGGTGGGACGACATCTCAAGAGTTCCTGGATCTGCCGAAATGGGTGCACAGCCCCTTTCTGTTTATTAATGAAGAGCCCAGCCCCTGCTGTAAAACCCTTCTGGGAAATTGGACAGCCCTCATGGTGCAGGAAGGCCACAATCAGCCCCCTCCCACTTCCATTCACTCCCCCTTTCCACCAACACACCTATTGGCAAGTTCAGCCGTGTACCACAGAGTGGGGAATACAACACAGGACACTTTATTCATTTGTGGGGTGTTACCAGTGTTGTCTAGACCAGCATTTATTGCCCATTGCTAATTGACCCTTGAGATGGTGGTGGTGATGAGCTTCCTTTTTGATCTGTTGCCATGGTTCAAGTTCGTTCATCCTGCTGAAGCTGTTTCTCATTTCCCCTCTACATTCAGAGTCTTTCTTCAGAGAACACATTCTTAATGCTCAGTCTCCCGTACTTTCTACTTGCAGTTACTGGATAAACTACATCAACTTCATCCATTTGATAGAAGGATTTGTATAGAACAGTTCTCACAACCTCAGAAAGATCCCCAGTGTTTCGGGCAATGAAGTATTTTTGATGTGTAATCACACAGGCTGATTTGCAAATAGCAAGCTCCCACAAAAACAATAATTACTAGCTAATTCACAGGGGCGATGTTGGTTGAGATAAATATTGAACAGGACACCAGAGAGTACTCGCTGCTCTCCTTTCAAATAATGCTGTGGAATGTTTTAGTTCCACCTGAGAGGGAAGATGGGCCCTCATCCAAAAGACGCACTCCAACAGTGCACCCTTAATACTGCACTGGCTATCTCGACCTGGATTATCTACTCAATGAAGTGGGATTGACCCCACAATGGTTACCCAGAGAAATACATAGAACAAAGAATAGCACAGCATGGGAAGAGGCCTTTCGGCCCACCAAGCCTGTGCTGATCATGTTGTTCTGTCTAGACCAGCCTCCCGTATCCCTGTATTCCCCACCTGATCATGTGTCTATCCAGATAAGTCTTAAATGTGGCTAGTGTATCTGCCTCAACCACCTCACTTGGCAGTACATTCCAGGCCCCCACCACCCTCTGTGTAAAAAAACATTCCCCCTCACATCTCCACTGAACCATTCCTGCCTTACCTTGAACTTGTGCCCCCTTGTAATTATCATTTCTGCCCTGGGTGAAAGCTTCCAACTGTTCCCCCTATCCATATCCCCCATAATTTTATAAACTCCTATTAGGTTGTCCCTCAGCCTCCGTCTTTCCAGGGAGAACAATCCAAGTTTCTCCAACCTCTCCTCACTGCTAATACCCCCCATACCAGGCAACATCCTGATAAACCTTTCCCGCACTCTCTCCAAAGCCTCCATATCCTTCTGTTAGTGTGGTGACCAGAATTGGATGCAGTATTCCAAATGTGGCCGAACCAACGTTTTGTATAACTGTGATATAATTTGATAACTTTTATACTCAGTGCCCCAGCCGATGAAGACAAGTAGGCCACGTGCTTTCTTCACCACCTTTTCCACCTGTGCTGCCACTTTTAAGGATCCCAGATCTCTCTGTGTACCTACGCTCCTGATGGTTCTGCTAGTTATTTTGTAGCTCCCACCAGTATTGGATCTACCAAAATGCATCACCTTGCATTTGTCCAGATTAAATAAAAGAATGATCAGGGTGAGATTAGGGCCAGTGAAGGATAGTTGGGGGAACTTGTGCGTGGAGTCAGAAGAGATAGGAGAGGCATTGAATGAATACTTTTCAGTGTTCACTAAGGAGAGGGGCCATGTTTTTGAGGATGAGTGAGTGATACAGGCTGATAGGATGGGGGATGTAGACGTTCTGAGGGAAGATGTATTAGCAATTTTGAAAAGCCTGAGGGTCGCTAAGGCCCCTGGGCCAGAAGGATTCTTTGGGAGGTAAGGGATGGGATTGCAGAGCCTTTAGCTTTGATCTTTGGGTTCTCACTATCCACGGGGATTGTGCCAAAGGACTGGAGAGTGGTGAATATTGTTCCTCTCTTCAAGAAAGGAGATAGGAATGACACTGGTAATTATAGGCTAGTTAGTCTTACTTTGGTCGGTAAGTTAAAGGTCCTGAGGGACAAGATTCATGACCATTTGGAAAGATGCAGTTTAATCCAGGATAGTCAACATGAATTTGTGAAGGCTAAGTCTTGCTCACAAATTTGATTGATTGGTACAGTGAGATGCTGTATCACAAGCCCATGGATAACCTCACGATGCTCCGCTTCTCCAGCTTCCACCCTAAACACATTAAAGAAGCCATTCCCTATGGACAAGCCCTCCATATACACAGGATCAGCTCAGATGAGGAGGATCGTGACAGACACCTCCAGATGCTGAAAGATGCCCTCATAAGGACAGGATATGACGCTCAACTCATCGATTAACAGTTCCAACACGCCACAGCAAAAAACCACACTGACCTCCTCAGAAGACAAACCTGGGACACGGGTACAGAGTACCCTTCATCGTCCAGTACTTCCCCGGAGCGGAGAGGCTACAACATCTTCTCCGGAGTCTTCAACATATCATTGATGAAGATAAACATCTCGCCAGGGCTATCCCCACACCCCCACTTCTTGCCTTCAGACAACCGCACAACCTCAAACAGACCATTGTTCGCAGCAAACTACCCAGCCTTCAGGAGAACAGTGACCACAATACCACACAACCCTGCCACAGCAACCTCTGCAAGACAGACTGGATCATCGACATGGATACCATCATCTCACGTGAGAACACCTTCCATCAGGTACATGGTACAATCTCTTACAACTCGGCCAACATTGTCTACCTGATACGCTACAGGAAAGGATGTCCCGAAGCATGGTACATTGGGGAGACCATGCAGACGCTACGACAACGGATGAATGAACACCACTCGACAGTCACCAGGCAAGACTGTTCCCTTCCTGTTGGTGAACACTTCAATGGTCACGGGCATTCAGCCTCTGATCTTCAGGTAAACATTCTCCAAGGCGGCCTTCACGACACACGACAGCGCAGAGTCACTGAGCAGAGACTGATAGCCAAGTTCCGCACACATGAGGACGGTCTCAACAGGGATCTTGGGTTCATGTCGCACTATCTGTAACCCCCGTGACTTGCCTGTGCTTGAAAATCTCACTAACTGTACTGTCTGGAGACAATATACATCTCTTTAACCTGTGCTTAACGCTCTCTCCACTCACACTGTTTGCACCTTTAAGACTTGATTAGCTGTAAAGACTCACATTCCAATCATTATTCTGTAAACTGTGTGTGTCTTTATAAACCCTGTTTGTGATCAGAACTCCCCACTCACCCGATGAAGGGGTAGAGCCCTGAAAGCTAGTGGTGTTGCTACCAAATAACCTGGTGTTGTGAGACTGCTTACTACCTCATAGAAGACAGAGGGTGGTGGTGGATGGAAAATTTTCAGACTGGAGGCCGGTTACCAGCGGTGTACCACAGGGATCAGTGCTGGGTCCTCTGCTATTTGTGATTTTTATCAATGATTTGGAACAGGGGGCTGAAGGGTGGGTTAGTAAATTTGCTGATGACACCAAGATTGGCAGAGTAGTGGATGAGGTGGAGGGCTCTTGTAGGCTGCAAAGAGACATTGATAGGATGCAGAGCTGGGCTGAAAAATGGCAATTGGAGTTTAATCCTGATAAGTGCGAGGTGATTCATTTTGGTAGGACAAACTTGAATGCAGATTACAGGGTCAACGGCAGGGTTCTGAGGAATGTGGAGGAACAGAGAGATCTTGGGGTTCATATCCACAGACCTGTGAAGGTTGCCACTCAAGTGGATAGAGCCGTGAAGAAGGCTTATAGTGTGTTAGTGTTTATTAACAGGGGTTTGAATTTAAGAGTCGTGGGGTTATGCTGCACCGGACCTTGGTGAGACCACATTTGGAATATTGTGTGCAGTTCTGGTCACCTCACTATAAGGAGGATGTGGAAGCATTGGAGAGAGTGCAGAGGAGATTTACCAGGATGCTGCCTGGTTTGGAGGGTAGGTCTTATGAGGAAAGGTTGAGGGAGCTGGGGCTTTTCTCTTTGGAGCAGAGGAGGATGAGAGGCGACTTAATAGAGGTTTATAAGATGATGAGGGGGATTGATAGAGTGGACATGCAGAGACTATTTCCTCGGATGGATGCAGCTGTTACTAGGGGGCATAACTATAAGGTTCATAGGAGGGATGTCTGAGGTAGATTCTTTACTCAGAGAGTGGTTGGGGTGTGGAATACACTGCCTGCTGTGATAGTGAAGTCGGACACTTTAGGAACTTTCAAGCTGTTATGGATAGGCACATGGAGCACTTCCAGAATGATAGGGAGTGGGATAACTTGATCTTGGGATTGGACATAGCTCAGCACAACACTGGGGGCTGAAGGGCCTGTACTGTGCTGTAATGTTCTATGTTTCTATAAATTCCATCTGCCAGTTCCCTGCCCAATTTTCCAGCTTATCTATATCCTGCTGTAATCTCTGACAACCTTTGTCACTATCCGCAACTCAGCCAATCTTAGTATCATCCACAAATTTGCTAATTAGACTAGCTACATTTTCTTCCAAGTCATTTATATATATTACAAACAGCAGAGATCCCAGCACTGATCGTTGGCCTCTGGTATAGTACCGGAAGATTGGAGGTTAGCGAATGTTGTCCCATTGTTTAAGAAGGGGAACAGAGACTTCCCCGGGAATTATAGACCGGTGAGTCTTACTTCTGTTGTGGGCAAGGTTTTAGAAAAAATTATTAGGGATAGGATTTATAGTTATTTGGAGAGTAATGAATTGATTGGAGATAGTCAGCATGGTTTTGTAGCGGGTAGGTCGTGCCTTACTAACCTTATTGAGTTTTTTGAGAAAGTGACCAAAGAGGTGGATAGGGGTAAGGCAGTTGACGTGGTGTATATGGATTTTAGTAAGGCGTTTGATAAGGTTCACCATGGTAGGCTTCTGCAGAAAATGCAGATGTATGGGATTGGGGGTGATCTAGGAAATTGGATTAAGAATTGGCTCGCAGATAGGAGACAGAGAGTGGTGGTTGATGGTAAATATTCAACATGGAGTTCAGTTACGAATGGTGTGCCTCAGGGATCTGTTTTGGGGCCACTGCTGTTTGTAATTTTTATTAATGATCTGAATGAGGGTATAGTTGGGTGGATTAGTAAATTTGCTGATGACACCAAAGTCGGAGGTGTGGTAGATAGTGAGGAAGGGTGTCTTAGTCTACAGGAAGACTTGGACAAGTTGCAGAGCTGGGCCGAGAGGTGGCGGATGGAGTTCAATGTGGAAAAGTGTAAGGTAATTCACTTTGGCAGGAATAACGGATGTGTTGAGTATAGGGCTAACGGTAGGACTCTGAATAGTGTGGATGAACAGAGGGATCTAGGTGTATGTGTACATAGATCCCTGAAAGTTGGGAATCAAGTAGATAGGGTTGTTAGGAAGGCATACGGTGTCTTGGCATTTATTGGTAGGGGGATTGAATTTAGGAGTCGCAGCATCATGATGCAACTGTACACAACTCTGGTGCGGCTGCACTTGGAATATTGTGTGCAGTTCTGATCCCCACATTACAGGAAGGATGTGGAGGCTTTGGAGAGGGTGCAGAGGAGGTTTACCAGGATGTTGCCTGGTATGGAGGGGAGATCCTATGAGGAGAGACTGAGAGATAGAACATAGAACATTACAGCACAAACAGGCCCTTCGGCCCTCGAGTTGCGCCGATCGCATCAACCCCACCAATCTATAGACCTATCTATAACCCCCAATCCCATTAAACCCCATATACTCATCCAGAAGTCTTTTAAAAGACCCCAGCGAGTTCGCCTCCACCACCGACGACGGCAGCCGATTCCATTCACTCACCACCCTCTGAGTGAAAAACTTACCCCTCCCCGCACCTTAAATCTGTGTCCTCTCGTAGCGACCATTTCAACCCGGGGAAATAGCCTCTGAGAGTCCACCCTATTCCCTATTCCTCTCAACATTTTATAAACTTCTATCAGGTCGCCTCTCAACCTTCGCCTCTCCAGGGAAAAGAGTCCCAGCTCCCTCAACCTATCTTCATAAGGCATGCCTCCCAGTCCAGGCAACATCCTTGTAAATCTCCTCTGCACCCTTTCAATAGCTTCTACGTCTTTCCTATAGTGAAGCGACCAGAACTGCGCACAGTACTCCAAATGAGGCCTGACGAGGGTCCTGTAAAGTTGCAGCATTACCTCCCGACTCCTAAACTCAATCCCTCGATTAATGAAGGCCAGTACACCATACGCCTTCTTGACCACCTCCTCCACCTGCGAGGCCGATTTAAGAGTCCTGTGAACCCGGACCCCGAGATTCTTCTGCTCTTCAACGCTACTAAGACCCCTGCCCTTAATAGTGTACTCGTTCATCCCGTTGGTTCTGCCGAAATGGACGACTACACATTTATCCGCGTTGAAGTCCATCTGCCACTTCTCCGCCCATTCCTGCATCCTATCTATGTCCTGCTGCAACTTTTGAGATTTGGGATTGTTTTCGTTGGAAAGAAGGCGGCTAAGAGGGGATCTTTTTGAAACATATAAGATGATTAGAGGTTTAGATAGGGTGGACAGTGATAGCCTTTTTCCTAGGATGGAGAAAGCTAGCACGAGGGGGCATGGCTTTAAATTAAGGGGGGGTAGTTATAGGACTGATGTCAGGGGTAGGTTCTTTACCCAGAGGGTGGTGAGGGACTGGAATGCCCTGCCTGCTGCAGTTGTAAATGCGCCTAGTTTGGGGGCATTTAAGAGATCCATGGATAGGTTTATGGATGAAAAGGGATTGGTTTAGGTTAGTGGGTCATTGCTTTTTAACTGGTCGGCGCAGCATCGTGGGCCGAAGGGCCTGTTCTGCGCTGTAATGTTCTATGTTCTATGATCCCCATGGAATGCCATTAGTTACAGCCATCCACTCAGGAAAACACCTTTCCACTGCTACCCTCTGTCTCCTATGACCAAACCAGTTTTAAATCCATTGCTAGTTCACTCCTGATCCTGTGAGATCTAATCTTTTGCACCACCCTGCTATGAGGGACCTTGTCAAATGCCTTACAAAAGTCCATGTAAACATCGTCCACAGCCCTTCCCTCGTCAGAATAAAGCCTGACTTCACAGAATTGTGATTGCGCAGCAGGAGGCCATTTGGCCCATTGTGATAGTACTGTCTCTCCAATCGAGCATCGTGACCATAACCCCTACACATTGCTTTGATTCAAATAATCGTGAAGTCCCCTCTTGAATGCCTCAGTTGAAGCTGCCTCCACACAGAAACAGGAGGGGTCCTACAGATGAGGATTTACATATTGACTTATTTACTGAATTGGAGTGGAGTTGGTTCAAGTTGCTGAATCAGGGAGGGGCTGGCCAGCTTTTTATTCTTCAGAAGCAAATTGCAGAGCAATGGGAGGGATCTGAGAGGCAGGCAGAGATCAGTGCTGCTGTTTCTCTTACACTTTGTGGGTATGCCGGCGTTGGACTGGCGTAAACACAGTAAAAAGTCTGACAACACCAGGTTTTAGTCCAACCGATTTATTTGATAATATTCTCACAAGCTTTCGAGGGTGCTGCCTCTTTGTCAAGTGAATGGAGAGTTCTCAATTCTCAGAACTCTCCATTCACTTGACAAAGAGGCAGCACCCTCGAAAGCTTGTGAGAATATTATCAAATAAATCGGTTGGACTAAAACCTGGTGTTGTCAGACTTTTTACTCTCTTACACTTTGACAGAATTATGAACAGTGCAGGAAATATTTCAGAAATAGGAAGTGGAACAAGAAAAGTTTATTGAATGACTGTATGTTAGAGCTGCTGATTCTGCTTTTGAGACTTTCTGTTCGTGGCGATAACTGTTCCTGCTGCTTAGAGAAGAAGCAGAATCCAAGAAAGACTAATGGTGACAGACTGACACTGTGAACACTGCTGTTAAATATCCACAATAACCATCAGGCTAAAAACACTCACATCTCTGTGTCACTGTGAGACTTCTGTCACTGTGAGTGATTCATACAGCTTGTAAACTCACTAGGTTCCATTCACTGCTCATCCTCATTCACATTCTCCATCCACCTCCAGCTCACTCTTTCCCCATCTAAAACCCAAAACTGTGGCTAAGTTTTGATCACCTTTCGGAATATATCCTTCTTTACACCAACACCCTGCCTTGGCTGATTATTCATCTGCAATATATTGTGGAACCTTTTCCAGGCGAACAGGCACTATACAGATGCAAATTGTTGTTGTTGAGTTACTGAAGTTGGAGAATTGTGTACCTAAACGGGGATAATATTAAAGTGAGCCGGATGAATAAAGTGAAAGGCCTGAGTTGTGAGTAAAGACCCAGGCCACAGCAATGAGAAGGTGCAGGTTTCAGCCATTGTTCCTCCAGTGGATGTCAATGAGACAGTTAGAACCATAGAACCCTACAGTGCAGAAACAGGCCCTTCGGCCCATCAAGTCTGCACCGAACACATCCCACCCAGACCCTATCCCCATATCCCTACACATTTACCTGCTAATCCCTCTAACCTACACATCCCAGGACACTAAGGGGCAATTTTAGCATAGCCAATGAACCTAACCCGCACATCTTTGGACTGCGGGAGGAAACCGGAGAAAACCCACGCAGACACGAGGAGAATGTGCAAACTCCACACAGGCAGTGACCCGAGCCGGGAATCGAACCCAGGACCCTGGAGCTGTGAAGCAGCAGTGCTAACCACTGTGCTACCGTGCCCCCCTATATTAGTGTAGCCCACAGCCTCATACTGAGGGAGAGGGAAGAGAGCAGCCATGGTTCATGTTCCCAATCACTACCTCCTGAGCCCAGCCCAGCGCCAGCACTGAGGGCTGGCTCAGTCTAGATGGTGCTACTGAGCTTAGTGACCAGAGTCACTCACAATGCACAGAAACAGGGCCACAGTGACAGAAATAATACCTCGGGATTTTTACATTCAATAATGTTGTGTTGACAATATAGTCACTCTCCACATGTCCCAGTGCCTGAGCTACCCTGATAGCCCCAGTATTTATATGGCTGTCTCTGTCGTGGGATTTGTCTACAGACTCAGATACAAGATACCTTAGCATCCAAAGATCAGCAAATTCCAGGAGGTAGCAGCAGCTTTGAAGGGGGCACGGTGACCTTGCTGGGTTTTAGCGAGCCCGGACATTCAGATGTGAGGTAATAGCAAAATACTGCACTTGCTGGAATTGTGAAATTAAAAGAGAAAGTGCGAGAAAGCAGAGTTGACAGTTCAGGTCAGTGACCTTCCAGCTGTGAAGAAAGGTCCCTGACTGCACTGCTGGAGCTGCTGAGTACTTACCCATTTTCTGTTTTTTTTTGTATTAGGAAGACAGAGCTCAGTAAATGTTGGCCCATCATTATCAGCTCAGAAGAGATTTTAAAGCGAGTAATCCCAGGTGCTGCACTGTGGTTGTCAAATTCGAATTAATCTGCTTTGCCTAAGGTTAATTCCAGACTGGGATTTCAGGCAGCCGTCACCAATTGAATACATCCCTCATTGTCAGTCTCTGGTGACAGACTCCATCTGATGATTAGCTCTCGGCCTCTTTCATTGGAGAAGCACGGGGTATAAGAATTCTGCCTGGCTCCAATCAGTTGGAAGAAGGTGTGGCCCTGACAGCACTGGGTTGTGATGAAGTATTATGCTATGTATTAATCCAGCAGTGGGTTTTGATGTGGATTACCCTCTGCCACTTGCACCACTTGGTGCATCTGAGGATACCGGCCTCCCCACTTACTGTCCTTCCGCCCCTCCGGGCGAGCTAACCTCATTTGCCAATGTTGATGCAACACTGTGTTTCCCATCTTCTCATTTCCGGGTTGTGTCAGATTGCCCCGCCTCTGCTTTCTCTTCCAGTTTTCCTTGAAGTAACAGAATTACACAACATTTATAGTACAGAAACAGGCGTTTGGCCCAACTGATCTACACTGGTGTTTCTGCTCAACACAAACCTCCCTACTTCATCTCTTCCTATCAACACGTCTTTCTACTCCTCTGTCTCTCATGGACTTATCTAGTTTCCCCCAGGAAGCATCAATGCATTGTCTTTACCCACTCCATGTGATAACAAGTTTCATACTCTCACCACTCTCTGCGTTCCTTGTGGGAGGTATTAGTAACTATCTCATATTTATCTCTCACACTTTTGGATTCTCCAAAAGTGGAAACATCTTCTCTTGGTCACTGAGATGAGCCATATGCTGGGGACAGCCGTATTTTACTTTGCGCAATGTCTCTTCAAAACCAAATGGGCTGGGGAATATTCTGGAATTGGCTTAATTGGGTTTCCTTGACATTACTAGGTTCTAAGATATGTCCGTGCAACCTATGGTTACCATGACGATGAACAGATAAGAGGCAAAGGATAAATGGAAAGCTAATTTTGGGGGGTGCGTTGAGTTGGCTTGTGTTTTCTGGTTGGCATTCAGAACATCCTAACAATTCATGTAAGGTGATAACAAATGAGCTTCTCTCTGAATAGAATTGTTTTCTGTTTGGCAGTCCTTGAATAGATCCTGGTGGTGAAACTGGCCTGTAAAAACTAGAGCAGTGTCAGTGTTATTAGAGCACAGCAGAGCAGAGAGCTGAAGATAGGAAGCAAAATGGTATGTGATTTGGATAAGACCCATTGCTGCTGTTTCAGTGGTAGCAGACTGATTGAAGTGTTCTGGGAATTCTGTGCCCTTAGGACTGCCATGACCCAGTGAGAAAGGGTTTGTAGATGCAAATCTTGTCCGTGGTAATGATGTTTGGAGACTTTGAATGGTAGGTGGCAGCTGGTGAATACAACTCATGGTCCAAAATAATGAAGCAGGAGATGAGAGACTCCACATGTACTCAATCACTATCTTTATCCCTTCCAACATTACCAGGCATTCTGAGATTATAAAATGTGTTATATAAATGGAAGTCCTTCTTTCTTTAAATCAACCAATTAAGTTCATCTTGCAAATATTGTAAATTACTCATTTGAGACTATGTTTTAATGCATTCAATGTTCTGAACCTTTGATCTACCTGGTAGATTATTACATTAATTGCTTCAGAGTAAAGTATTTTTATTGCGTTAATTCTCACATCACTTTTCAATAATTTAAATGATTCTTCTCTTGTCCCTTGGTCTGACTGTCATTAACATAATCCTCTGGTTTCTTTCTATATCTACCAAAAACGCTGAAGATCTCAATAATCTTCCCCATAGGCTGCAAGTTTATTCTCTAATCTTTCCTCGTAATTCATCCACTTTCCACTGAGACTGCTTTCCTCATTGCTTCTACAATCATAGAACATAGAACATAGAACATTACAGCACAAACAGGCCCTTCGGCCCTCGAGTTGCGCCGATCACATCAACCCCACCAATCTATAGACCTATCTATAACCCCCAATCCCATTAAACCCCATATACTCATCCAGAAGTCTTTTAAAAGACCCCAGCGAGTTCGCCTCCACCACCGATGACGGCAGCCGATTCCATTCACTCACCACCCTCTGAGTGAAAAACTTACCCCTAACATCACCTCTGTACTTCCCTCCCCGCACCTTAAATCTGTGTCCTCTCGTAGCGACCATTTCAACCCGGGGAAATAGCCTCTGAGAGTCCACCCTATCTATTCCTCTCAACATTTTATAATCCATTCACATCTCTTTGAAATGATGTGACCGGAATTGTACACAGTTCTCTCAGCACACTGTAACTCTCAGAGTGATCGATGTATAGTTACAAAACTCAAAGTGACTGTGAGCAATGTTATCATTTAAATGTTTCACACGCTTGTAGTAAATTCCTCTCTCCACTATTTTAGCAGACACTTAAGCCGGTGTATTTTATAAAGTTAATGCCTGTGTTGAAAGAGCGGAGAGAAACTTGTTATAGCACAGAGTGGTACCATCGCTCATGCTCAGTTATATAGCCTGCAATCCACTCTTCAGCCTACTTATTCCAGCATTCATTCCACCTTCCTAATTGCTTCTCCACATTGAATATCAGAACACAACTATAGCTTGCAGCTATTTCTTCTTGTTGTGTACTGATGTCACAAGGCTGTCAATATGTGTTTAGACTGGTTTATTTTGCTGTTGTCTGCTGTTTTCCTGCTGCGGCCTTCAGAGGCTGTAATGATAGTCAGCCAGGGCTGAATGTAAGTATTGAAGGAGACTGGTTGCGTGAACATTTCAATTAATCCAGAGTAAGTGTAAAATATACTCAAGATGTTCAGGGACCTTCCTGTCCATCCCAAGCAGGCATCTCCAACTGCGATCAAATCCAACCTCCTCCAAAAGAATTCTGCCATGGTGGAAAAGTCATATGGGACACCTGACCTTTATCAATCGGAGTATGGATTATAAAAGCAGGGAAGTCATGTTGGAATTGTACAGAACTTTGGGAGTACTGTGTGTAGTCCTGGTCGCCACATTATAGGATGGATGTGATTGCACTGGAGGGGGTGCAGAGAAGATTCACCAGGATGCTGCCTGGGATGGAACATTGAAGTTATGAAGAGAGGTTGGGTAGGATTGGATTGTTTTTACTGGAGCAGAAAAGACAGAGGGGCAACGTGATTGAGGTGAACAAGATTATGAGGGACGTGGATAGAGTGAATAAGGAGCAGCTGTTCCCCTTAGTTGAAGGGTCAGTCATGAGGGGGCATAGGTTCAAGGTGAGGGGCAGGAGGTTTGGGGAGGATGAGGAAAACTTTTTCACCCAGAGGGTGGTGAGGGTCTGGAATGTGCTGTCAGGGAGGGTGGTAGAGGCGGGATGTCTCATATCCTTTAAAAAGTATCTGGATGAGCACTTGGCACATCAGAATATTCAGAGCTCTGGGCCAAGTGCTGGCGATGGGATTAGGTGGGAGTTCAGGTGTTTCTAATGTGTCGGTGTGGACTCGATGGGCCGAAGGGCCTCTTCTGCACTGTATGATTGTCAGTGGGGTTGTTTATCTCAAAACAAGCTTACATTATGGATTAAAGTCAGGTCTTGCATTTATATAGTGCCTTTCATCACCTTGGGACATCGCAGAGTGACTTTGAGCCAATGAAAGGTGTTTGAAGTGTTGTAATGTAGTTATTTAGAAACAGGCCAAGGAACTTGTGGGAAGTTCCCACAAGTAGCAATGTGATTCTGATTGGATGAGCAGTTTGAGTGATGGGGAAAACCTTCCCTTTCTGGTGATCTTTGAGATGTTTGATCACCTTGGGTATTGGGGCTAGCAAACTCCCAGCCAATCCAAAAGCTGGGAAAGTTAACAGCAAGTTTCTGATTTGACATGCTGATCTGTTCAGTTTGTGAATAAATTTGAATTTGTTCTGAGCCATTAGCCATCCCTCATAGTAATGGCATTATCTCATTAGGAGTAATATCATCTGAGTTCCACACAAAAAAAAATGCCTTGATTCTGTGAACCTTCAAACACATTATGATATCATTATCTCTCACATTAATCACTGCACATGTGGAGTTTGAATCTGCAATTGTCTTTCAATCAGCTGGAGTTTGCGCTGGTATTTTAGGCATTTCAAAACAATAGATCCCCCATTCAACACCCTGAATACATCAAGCCAGACAATGGCTAGGAAACTGGTCCAGGCTGGAAACTGGACATAAGAACATAAGAACATAAGAAATAGGAGCAGGAGTAGGCCATCTGGCCCTTCGAGCCTGCCCCGCCATTCAATAAGATCATGGCTGATCTGTCGTGACTCAGCTCCACCTTCCCGCCCTCTCCCCATAACCCTTAATCCCTTCTCTTATCAAAAACCCATCAACCCGTTTCTTAAAAATATTTAGCGAGGCAGCCTCCACCACTTCAACGGGCAGAGAATTCCAGAGATTCACCACCCTTTGAGTGAAGAAATTCCTCCTCAACTCTGTTCTAAACCGCCCCCCCTTTATCTTGAGGCTGTGCCCCCTAGTCCTACTGTCTTTTTTAAGCGGGAACAGTCTCTCCACCTCTATCCTATCCATCCCATTCATCATCTTATACGTCTCAATGAGATCTCCCCTCATTCTTCTAAACTCTAACGAGTACAAGCCTAGTTTATTCAGCCTCTCCTCATAGCTCAATCCCCTCAACTCCGGTATCAGCCGAGTAAACCTCCTCTGCACTCCCTCCAGGGCCAAAACATCTGAGCTTCCCTGGATAAGTGCAGACCACAACTCACTTCATGTACCATCTCTATCCTTATCTTACACTGCTTGTTCTGGGCACAGAACCACTCATTTACAGTGGGCAGTATGTATGTTAGCTTTACCCTATTATGATCATTTATTGCTTCTATAATCACACTTCATTATGGTAACAAGGGAATTCCATAGGGGTAGGTATCAGTTAATGCGAGCTGCACTGTACAGACTCGAGGTCTCGAGGAAGTGGGAGGAAACTGTTTTCTGAATTCTTTTGTGAATTCTGTGTTCTTACAGCGCAGAGAAATGAACACTTTTCTATCCCCATTATTCTGCACTAAAGTATAACCTCAGAAATGTGTGCCCCAGTGTCACTGTTCACCCCCAGACCAGCCCTTATTCAACAAGGTTGCCTATTTAATTACCAGGTTTCAGTGTAGTTGGCTGTGGTGGAACTGATTGACATATCCGACTGGGATCTTCCCGGTTAGCATGTGACAGATTTCCATCCCCATGCTTGTACTGGATTTGAGACTGGGTCCCTGCAAATCCATTACAGCAAAGCCAGTCAGACACAGAAAAACCCTGCATCTCTGCAGCATCTTTTTTTTATTTGATTGTGGGACATGGGTGTCACTGGCTGGGCTAGCATTTATTGCCCACCCCTAGTTGCCCCTTGAGAAGGTGGTGGTGAGCTGCCTTCTTGAATCGCTGCAGTCTACATTCTGTCAGTTAGTCCCATTAGGCAGGAAATTCCAGGATTTTGACCCAGCGACAGTGAAGGAACGGCGATATATTTCCAAGTCAGGATGGTGAGTGGCTCGGAGGGGAACTTACAGGTGGTGGTGTTCCCATGGATCTGCTGCCCTTGTCCTTCTAGATGGAAGTGGTTGTGGGCTTGGAAGACCCTATCTAAGAATGTTTGGTGAATTTTTGCAGTGCATCTTGTAGAAAGTACACATTGCTGCTACTGAGCATTGGTGGTGGAGGGAGTGAATGTTTGTAGGTGTGCCAATCCAGCAGACTGCTTTGTCCTGGATGATGTTGAGCTTCTTGAGTGTTGTTGGAGCTGCACCCATCCAGGTAAGAGGTTGAATATACCATCACACTCCTGACTTGTGCCTCGTAGATGGTGGACAGGCTTTGGGAGTCAGGAGGTGAGTTATTCCTGCAATGTTCCTAGCCTCTAACCTGCTCTTGTACCCATCGTGTTTATGTAGTGAGTCCAGTTGAGTTTGTGGTCAATGGTAATCCCAAGGATATTGACAGTGGGGGATTCAGTGATGGTTACACCATTGAATGTCAAGAGGTGGTGGTTAGAGTGTTTCACATTGGTGATGGTCATTGACTGACATTTGTGTGGTAGGAACATTACTTGTCACTTGTCAGCCCGAGTCTGGATATTGTTCAGATCTTGCTGTATTTGGACATGGACTGCTGCAGTATCTGAGGAGTTGTGAATGGTGCTGAACATTGTGCAAAGATCAGTGAACATCCCCACTTCTGAGCTTATAATGGAGGGAAGGTCATTGATGAAGCAGCTGAAGATTGTTGGGCCTCAGATACTGCCCTGAGGGACTCCTGCAGAGATGTCTTGGAACTGAGATGATTGACTGTCCACAACCATCTTCCTGTATCCCAGGTGTGACTCCAAGCAGTGGAGAGTTTGTCCCAGATACCCACTGATTCCAGTTTCACTCGGGTTCCTTGATGCCACACTGGGTCAAATGCAGCCTTGATGTTAGGGGCTGTCGCTCTCACCTCACCTCTGGAATTCAGCTCTTTTATCCATGTTTGAACCAAGGCTGTAATGAGGTCAGGAGCTGAGTGACCCCCTGGTGAAACCCAAACTGGGTGTCACAGAGCATAGGGGAGGCTGCATCTTTGAGAATGTTCTAATGCACACTGCAGCAGAGTGAAATACTATTGTAACGTACAAATTGCAGCAGCTAATTTACACCCAGTGAGTAACTAAATATTCTGATTTAGACATCTTGGTTGAGGGTAACTATTGAGCAGTATTGCACTGGACTGTCAACCTGGCTCAAATCAAGTGAGGATTTTGAACCCTCAACTCTCTGATAAACATTACAATCTCTGGAGAGCTGTTTAAAATTGAATTAAAACTTCTGTTTAATAGCTGAAAAAAATGATACATTGAGATTTTATATTTTAAGATGTTTACTGTGGCACATGATGAAAAACACCTTTATCTGAACTCTACCTTTACTGCAGCTTGTCGTTAAGCCACGGAACAAAATATCCTTCCTATTCTTACCTTAACCAAAAATATTACACAGTTCACAAATAGTCTAAAATGTCCTTCAGATAGATATTGCATTTTCCCAGAACAAATCTGAAAGAATTCCTAGCTCTTCAGGATTTATTACTGTGTCAGGATGGAGTCTGCATTGTTCCAGTGGCAGAGCTGGATAATCCGATGCTGGGAATGTGACAACCGACCCTTTCTTGGGAGCAAGTCCCATCCGAGAGAGCTGACAGCCAACCGGATATCTGACAGCTCGGGCAGGAGCAGTGGGGGCTGCTGAGGAGACAAGTTAAGTAGGGGGTCAAGTCAGGATATATCAGGCTGGATCCAAGAGGGGGAGGGAGGCCTACAGCTGGGAGATGTCTTTGATGAGCTGATGTCTCTGATGGGCGCAGGGACCCATAGTAGAACAGGTAAAATATAGGCAGAAGCTGAGGCTCCAAGGTGGCCACTTCAAGGGTTTAAAATGCCTCAGGGTACAGGCCCCCTGGATCTTCCTCTGCCCCTGTAAAATTTCAGACAGAACACCAGGTTAAAGTCACACAGGTTGGATTTAACCTGTTGGACTTTAACCTGGTGTTGTGAGACTTCTTACTGTGCCCACCCCAGTCCAACACCGGCATCTCCACATCACAATTTCAGGAGGCCAGGGGAAGGCAGGAAGACGGGGGATGGGCCACCTGCCACATTTTCCAACCGCCTGGCAGGGGGTCCAAACTCTAGCCCAGAGTCACATTCCAAATAACCATTTTCCCAACATTCCAGGGGTTGCCCAATGGTCACAACGGGAAGTGAGGCAGGTGGGGCTGGACGGAAGTGGGTAGATTGAGAAATTCCTGAAATCCCAGCCCTCCGTATCATTCATGTGGTCAGCATTCAATAACAGGAAACACTGACAACTAATGATTCTTTTCCACACATGACTGACCTTCAGTAAAGCACCTGTCTCCGTTCTGATATGCTGTACAGCTTAAAGAGGATTATTGTTTCATCATTACATTATGTTGTGACATCCTGACTGAATATTGTACAATGAATGCTTTGCATAACTCAAATACAGACAAAAAGGGAAAAAAGAGGGGTTAGGTGGAGACAACACTATAAATAATCTGTCCATTCATGCAAGGGGCGAAAAGATACAAAAAAAAGACAGCACAGCGTATATATTTTGCTGCAGTGACCCCTTCCTGGCTGCTTTCCAACTTTCCTGGAAAAATGCTTAATATGCACTAGAAACACAGTAAAGCTCCCTCTAGCAGATAGATGGGTGACAGCCAGATGAGGCAGACAGTCAATGCAGGAATCCCCTGTGCTCATCCCTCTGTCTAACAGATATAGCATTTTGGATATTGTTGGGGGAGATGGGCTATAAGGGGATACCAGCACCAGCAGCCAAAACAGTGATACCGAGGCTGGTTCTGTTGTTAAGCAGGGAGAGACAAAGAGGACTAGAGCAATAGTTATAGGGGACTTTATAGTTACGGGTACAGTTAGGCGTTTCTGTGGACGTGAAAGAAACTCCAGGATGGTACATTGCCTCCCTGGTGCCAATGTCCAGGATATCTCTGAACGGACAGAAAGCATTCTGAAGGGAGAGGGTGAACAGGCAGAGGCCGTGGTACATATTGATAGTAATGACATAGGCAGGAAGAGTGATGAGGTCCTGCAGCACCAATTAAGGGAGTTAGGTCGCAAGTTAAAAAGCAGGACTTCCAGGGTTCTAATCTCAGGATTACTCCCTGTGCCACGTGCTAGTGAGGCTAGAAATAGGCAGAAAGGAATAGGCTCAACACGTGGCTAAACAGTTGGTGTAGGAGGGAAAGTTTCAAATATCTGGACCATTGGGGTCTCTTCCAGGGCAGATGGGACTTGAACAGGAAGGACGGGTCACATCTAAACTGGAGGGGCACAAATCTACAGAGTAGATAGAGAGAAATTGCTTGTGAAAATATTAAGAACTTTGGTAAGTTAATGGAAAGGGTCCTGAGAGAGAGGATTTATGACTGCATCTTGGAAAGATGCAGTTTCATCTGGGATTGTCAGCACAGTTTCATGAGGGGTAAGTCCTGCCTCACAAACTTGATTGAATTCTTTGAGGAGGTAAATAGATGTGTAGATGAAAGTAGAGCAGTTGATGTTGTATACATGGATTTTAGTGAGGCGTTTGATAAGGTGCCCCCTGGTAGGCTCATGAAGAAGGTAAGGTGTGGGATAGAAGGAAATTTGGCTGATTGGATAAGTAACTGACTGTCTCATAGAAGACATGATGTGGAAATGCCGGCGTTGGACTGGGGTATACACAGTAAGAAATCATGTGATGAAGGGGCAAACCCCAAAGCTTGTGAGTTAACTATCGAATAAATTGGTTGGACTTTAACCTGGTGTTGTCAGACTTCTTACTGTATCTTAGAAGACAGAGGGTGGTGGCGAAGGGAAAATTTTCAGACTGGAGGCCGGTTCCCAGCGGTGTACCACAGGGATCAGTGCTGGGTCCTCTGCTGTGTGTGATTTTTATCAATGATTTGGAAGAGGGGGCTGAAGGCTGGGTTAGTGAATTTGCTGATGACACCAAGATTGGTGGAGTAGTGGATGAGGTGGAGGGCTCTTACAGGCTGCAAAGAGACATTGATAGGATGCAGAGCTGGGCTGAAAAGTGGCAGATGGAGTTTAACCCTGATAAGTGTGAGGTGATTCATTTTGGTAGGACAAACTTGAATGCGGATTACAGGGTCAACGGCAGAGTTCTGAGGAATATGGAGGAAGACAGAGATTTTGGGGTTCATATCCACAGATCTCTGAAGGTTGCCACTCAAGTGGATAGAGCCGTGAAGAAGGTCTATAGTGTGTTAGTGTTTATTAACAGGGGGTTTGGGTTTAGGAACCGTGGGGTTATGCTGCAACTGTACAGGACCTTGGTGAGACTACATTTGGAATATTTAAGAATATAGAACCCTACAGTGCAGAAACAGGCCCTTCGGCCCATCGAGTCTGCACCGAACACAATCCCACCCAGACCCTATCCCCATATCCCTACACATTTACCTGCTAATCCCTCTAACCTACACATCCCAGGACACTAAGGGGCAATTTTAGCATAGCCAATGAACCTAACCCGCACATCTTTGGACTGTGGGAGGAAACCAGAGCACCCGGAGAAAACCCACGCAGACACGAGGAGAATGTGCAAACTCCACACAGGCAGTGACCTCACTATAAGAAGGATATGGAAGCATTGGAGAGAGTACAGAGGAGATTTACCAGAATGCTGCCTGGTTTGGAGGGTAGGTCTTATGAGGAAAGGTTGAGGGAGCTGGGGTTTTTCTCTTTGGAGTGGAGGAGGATGAGAGGCGACTTAATAGAGGTTTATAAGTTGATGAGGGGGATTGATAGAGTGGACGTGCAGAGACTATTTCCTCGGGCAGATGTAGCTGTTACTAGGGGGCAGAACTATAAGGTTCATGGTGAGAGATATAGGAGGGATGTCCGAGGTAGATTCTTTACTCAGAGAGTGGTTGGGGTGTGGAATACACTGCCTGCTGTGATAGTGGAGTCGGACACTTTAGGAACTTTCAAGTGGTTATTGGATAGGCACATGGAGCACTCCAGAATGATAGGGAGTGGGATAGACTGATCTTGGGATTGGACATAGCTCAGCACAACATTGAGGGCTGAAGGGCCTGTACTGTGCTGTAATGTTCTATGTTCTATAACAAGAGGACACAGATTGAAGGTGAAAGAAGCAACAGCGAAATATTTTTCAGAGTGAGTGGTTAGAGTCTAAAATGCTCTGCTTGAGAGTATGGCTGTGGCAGATCCAACTGAGGCATCCAGAAGGGAATTTGATTGTTATCTGAAATGAAAGAATGTGTAAGGTTCGGGGGTTAATACTGGAACAATATCAAAGAGCTGGCATGGACACGATGGGCTGAATGGTCTCCTTCTGCAATGTAACATCGAAAGCAGAAGGAGCTATGTGCAGCCTGCTCCACCATTCAGTGTGATCACGGCTGACCCAGTATCTCAGCACCATATCCCCTTCTCCCCTTGGGACTGTTCGACTCTAGAAATCTATTGGCTTCCTTCAAAAGTATATCCAGTGATCTGACCTCCAGCTTCCTGTGGTAGAGAATCCCACAGGTTCACCAGAAATGTCTCCTTATCTCAGTCCTAAATGGCCTGTCCTGAGACCATGACTCCTTATTCCAAACCCCACCCCAGCCGGGGGGAACATTGTCCCCATTTCCAGTCCATCCAACCCTGACAGAATTTTATACGTTTCAATTAGACTCTGTCTCATTCTTCTAAATTCCAGTGAATACAGGCCAGTCAATCCAATCTTTCCTCATATAACAATGCTGCCACCCAGAAACCAATCCGGTGAACCTTTGCTGCACTTCCTCAGGCAAGTATATCCTTTCTTAGGTAAAGAGAGCAAAACTCTACACAATCCTTCAGCTGTGGGCTCACCAGGACCCTATACAGCTGCAATGAGACATCCTTTCCTCTGTACTGAACATCACTTGCAGTGAAGGACAATTCATACCATTTACTTTCCCAACTGTGTGCTGCACCTGTATGCTTGCTTTGAGTGACTGGTGTATCGGTCACCCAGCTCCCTTTGTACATTTTCCATTCTAGCATCATTTAAATAATGATGATGCACTTTGGCCGGAATAATGTGGAGGGGAGTTATACGATAAAAGGTAGAACTATCCGGAGTATAGATATGCAGAGAGACCTGGGGGTGCAGGTACACAAGTCCCTGAAGGTGTCGGTGCAGGTGCAGAATGTGATGAGGAAAGCGTATGGCATGTTAGCCTTCATAGGAAGGGGTATAGAATATAAGAGTAGGAGTCTGATGTTGCAGTTGTATAGAACGTTGGTTAGGCCTCACCTGGAGTACTGCGTCCAGTTCTGGTCGCCGTACTACCGGAAGGATGTAGAGACCCTGGAGAGAGTGCAGAGGAGATTTACCAGGATGTTGCCTGGTATGGAAGGGCTGTCTTACGAGGAAAGATTGAACGCACTTGGACTGTTTTCCCTTGAGAGACGTCGGCTGAGGGGGGATTTAATAGAGGTTTATAAGATTATGAAGGAGACAGATGGAGTAGATGGTGATAAGCTTTTTCCGCTATTAGAAATGGATAGAACGAGGGGTCACGGGCTTAGGGTGAGGGGAGCTAGATATAAGACTAATGTTAGAGGGCAGTTTTTCACACAAAGGGTAGTGGGGATGTGGAATGCACTGCCGAGTAAGGTGGTGGAAGCAGGTACGCTAGGGTTGTTCAAGAGTCACTTGGACAGCCACATGAGCGGTCTACATATAGGGGGATATAGCAGGCCTTACTAAGCATTGTAGGCTTGGGGTCAGTTTTAGCCTCAGGGATATAGAGTCTTTAATAATGAAATTTTTATCCACAGGCACTTACCATCTCGAGGGCATCATGGCAGCTCAGAGGCTATCTCTGTTGCTGTGCGGACACATGGATTTGGGCCTGTGTCCGTGGGAGTTTGCGCGTTCTCCCCGTGGTTGCGTGGGTTTCCTCCGGGTGCTCCGGTTTCCTCCCACATCCCAAAAATGTGCTTTTAGGCTGATTGATTGGGTAACAAATTGTCCCTATATTGGACCTCCCTGATCCTCACACATTAGGCATAGACTAGAGTCATGAATAGGTCACTGACCATGGGACGGCGGCGCGGGCTCGTTGGGCCGAAGGGCCTGTTTCCCGTGCTGTTTTGTTCTTTGTTCTTTGTTCTTTGTTCTTTGTAATACCGTTTCTCTGTCCAAAGTAACAGTTCTATGATTCTGTGATCCTGAAGGGCACTTTGCCCAGACTGGACTAAGGTGAACCAATATGTAACATCAGTCTTTACACTTTCAGATGTGTGAAGGGCAGTGCTCTGCGGTGCTGTTAACAGAATTACTGTTGCTAATAAGAACAATAAGTTTCTAACTTGAGATAAAATCAGGGTGAGAGCTGGTGATCCAGATTAATCTTTTAGGAAATGAAACAAGTTCTTTAATCGCTCAGTGAAACTGGAATGTTCCTTCAGACTGGGAGAATATTAATATTAGCCAAGATTCCAATATCATCCCTGTGGTATTTAGAGACATGCTGTTAAAGCTTGTGATCCAGGAGTCAACAGAACAAATGTAAGAATAGCAAATTTCAGAGGGAGGAACAGATTATATCTGACATGAGAAAAGGGTGCTGATTAGTTGACAGTCATTGGTCGAGGCATTGCCATGGAGAATCCGCCAGGGAACTATTAACCCCCATGCGTTTGCTTAATTCAAAGAAGTATACATTGTCTAGGCTTGTTGATTGATTTATTATTGTCACATCTATTGGGAAATCCTAGTCATAGCTAGGATGAAGAGAAAGATCGACTTAATATATGATAGGATCATTCAAAAGTCTGATGGTATCAGGGAAGGAGCTGTTCTTGAGCCGGTTGGTACATGTTTTTGGACTTCTGTATCTTTTTCCAAATGGAAAAAGCTGGGAAAGAGAATATCCGGGGTATGTAGGGTTCTTAATTATGCTGACTGCTTTGCCGAGACAGCAGGAAGTGTAGGCAGAGTCAATGATTGGGAGGCAATGCTGAGTGATGGATTGGGCATGATTCACAATTCTTTTTAATTCCTTACGGTCTTGGGCAGAGTAGGAGCCATCCCAAGCTGTGATACATCAGGAAAGGATATTTTCTATGATACATCTGATAAAATTAGTGAGAGTTGCAGCTGACAATTCCTTAACCCCCTGAGAAAGTAGAGGCATTGGTGGGCTTTTGAACTATAGTGTCAGCATGGGGGGGACCAGGACAGGTTGTTAGTGATCTGGACACCCAGAAACTTGAAGCTCTCAACCATTTCCATTTCATCATCTTCGATGTAGACAGGTGCATGTTCCCACTACACTTCCTGAAGTCGATGACAATCTCTTTCATTTTACTAATGTTGAGGAGAGATTATTGTTGCTGCACCAATTCACCAGATTCTTGTGTGGCTGCAGAGGACAGAGCTCTGACTATGAATCCATGAGCTTCTATAGCAAGGTTAGTGAGCCTCTAACAAAAACACAACATGCTGGAAAATCTCAGCTGGTCCGACAGCATCGAGGCAGAGAGAATAGAGCCAGTGTTTCGAGTCTGGATGACCCTTCATCAGAGCTAAGAGTAAAGAAGATCAGAAAAGACTTATGAGGGTGGGGGTAATAGGATAAAGGGAATGTAAATGAGGATAAAGATGGATGAGAAGGTGCTAAATGTGTCCACGAAGGGATTGGAATACGTGAATGGCAGAATGGAGCTCCAGATTGTTACAGTAGTTGATTTGAAGGCAGGGGTGGGAGGGGCGCGCTGGGGGGGTGGAAGTGGGGAGAGCAGGACAGAGTGGGAATGGAGTAGCAGAAAAGTTTTAAAAAAAAGAAGGATGATAAAAATGGATGAATGAGGCGACACGAAGAAACAGAATGAAACGGAATAAACGGAAATGAGGTGAAGGTGGAGGGGAGAGTTCATGCTCTGAAGTTGTTGAATTCAATATTCAATCGAAACTGCCCAATTGGAAGATGAGGTGCTGTTCCTCCAGTTTGTGTTGTGGTTCGCTAGAACAGTGCAAAAGGCCAAGGACGGACATGTGGGCAGGAGAGCAGGATGGTGTTGAAGCGACAGAAAGGTCAGGGTCCTGCTTGTGGACAGACTGAAGGTATTCAGCAAAGTGGTCACCCAGTCTGCATTTGGTCTTTCTGCTGCAGAGTAGACCGCATTGGGAGTGGCAAATGCAACAGACCAGGTTGGAGGAGCTGCATATAAAGCACTACTTCACCTGGAAGGAGTGTTTAAGACCTGAGACAGTGAGCAGGGAGGAGGTAACGGGGCAGGAGCTGCACCTTCTAAGATTGCATTGGGAAGGTGCTGTGAGTGTTGGGTGTGATAGGGCAATGAACCAGGGCGTCCCAAAGAGCATGGTCCCTGCAGAATGCTGACAGGGGGAGCGAGGGGAAGATGTGTTGAGTAGTGGCATCATGTTGGAGTTGGCGGAAATGGAGGAGGATGATCCTTTGAATGCGGAGGCTGGTGGGGTGAAAAGTGAAGCCAAGGGGAACCCTATCCTGGTTGTGGGAGAGAGGGGAGGGGGTGAGAGCAGTGGCCCGGGGGATGGTACTTTTACGAGCAGTCCTGATGAATGCAAGACAAAAAGTTTCGACAGCATGTCTCTTTTCTCAGTAATAGTCAAGTTCTGTTCTACCAAAATTAACGGAGGAGGAAAAGATGCTGTGGACTCGAGCTGCTGATTAATGCTTTCCTTTTGTAAATTCCCCAGCAAATGCATTCAGTGTGATTGGGATAAATTTGAAGTGTTTTGTAATGTTTCTCTGCGAGTGTGTCAAGGATGAACTTTAAGTGGATTGAAGTGGTGAATGATAATGGTGCATTAAGTCCAGTTCTGTATCCTTTATGCTCAGTGATTACTAATTGAACCTAAAATTACCAGAACTGTTGTTTGTTTTTTGAAGCAATTCTAGAATTCAGATGTTATCACAGTGAACAATAAACACCTTGTCCAATAAGCACCTTGTCCAATTCCATTTCCATCACTTATCCCTTCCCTGCCTCTGAATACAATTATTTATTTTGCCAGGTTTTAACTGGAGCAAATACAATGAAGATTTCAGAAGCAGATCATCTCTCTCCCACTGCAAACATTTGGCTTTTTGCTCCCACTTGCTTCTGTAGGAGTTTCACGTTGGTACAGCTGAGCACAGATAGTGTAACCAAAATTAAACAAACATTGCATATAATATTGTCCAAAATTATCATGCAGACAGTGTAGAGGGAGCTTTACATCATATCTAACGCCATATTGTACCTGCCCTGGCAGTGTTTGATGGTTTAATCGGTTGGACTAAAACCTGGTGTTGTCAGACATTTTACTGTGTTTACGCCAGTCCAACGCCGGCATTCCCACATCATGTTTGATGGGGACAGTGTAGAGGGAGTTTTACTCTGTATCTAACCCCGTGCTGTCTCTGTCCTGGGAGTGTTTGATGGGGACATTGTGGAAGGAGCTTTACTTTGTATCTAACCCTGTGCTGTACCTGTCCTGGGAGTGTTTGATTGGGGGACAGTGTAGAGGGAGCTTTGCTCTGTATCTAACCCCGTGCTGTACCTGTCCTGGGAGTGTTTGATGGGGGGACAGTGTAGAGGGAGCTTTACTCTGTATCTAACCCCGTGCTGTCCCTGTCCTGGGAGTGTTTGATGGGGGGACAGTGTAGAGGGAGCTTTACTCTGTATCTAACCCCGTGCTGTACCTGTCCTGGGAGTGTTTGATGGGGGGACAGTGTAGAGGGAGCTTTACACCATATCTAACGCCGTGCTGTACCTGTCCTGCGAGTGTTTGATAGGGGGACAGTGTAAAGGGATCTTTACTCTGTATCTAACCCCATGCTGTACCTGTCCTGGGAGTGTTTGATGGGGGGGACAGTGTAGAGGGAGCTTTACTCTGTATCTAACCCCATGCTGTACCTGCCCCGGGAGTGTTTGATGGGGGGACAGTGTAGAGGGAGCTTTACACCATATCTAACCCCGTGCTGTCCCTGTCCTGGGAGTGTTTGATAGGGGGACAGTGTAGAGGGATCTTTACTCTGTATCTAACCCCATGCTGTACCTGTCCTGGGAGTGTTTGATGGGGGACAGTGTAGAGGGAGCTTTACTCTGTATCTAACCCCATGCTTTACCTGTCCTGGGAGTGTCTGATGGGGGGACAGTGTAGAGGGAGCTTTACTCTGTATATAACCCCGTGCTGTACCTGTCCTGGGAATATTTGATGGGGACAGTGTAGAGGGAGCTTTACGCTGCATCTAACCCCGTGCTGTACCTGTCCTGGGAGTGTTTGATGGGACAGTGCAGAGGAAGCTTTATTCTGTATCTAACCCCGTGCTGTACCTGTCCTGGGAGTGTTTGATGGGGACAGTGTAGAGGGAGCTTTACTCTGTATCTAACCCCGTGCTGTACCTGTCCTGGGAATATTTGATGGGGAAAATGTAGAGGGAGCTTTACTCTGTATCTAACCCCGTGCTGTACCTGTCCTGGGAGTGGTTGATGGGGACAGTGTAGAGGGAGCTTTACTCTGTATCTAACCCCGTGCTGTACCTGTCCTGGGAATGTTTGATGGGGGGACAGTGTAGAGGGAGCTTTACTCTGTATCTAACCCCGTGCTGTACCTGTCCTGGGAGTGTTTGATAGGGACAGTGCAGAGGGAGCTTTACTCTGTATATAACCCCGTGCTGTACCTGTCCTGGGAGTGGTTGATGGGGACAGTGTTGAGGGAGCTTTACTCTGTATCTAACCCCGTGCTGTACCTGTCCTGGGAGTGTTTGATGGGGGACAGTGTAGAGGGAGCTTTACTCTGTATCTAACCCCATGCTTTACCTGTCCTGGGAGTGTCTGATGGGGGGACAGTGTAGAGGGAGCTTTACTCTGTATATAACCCCGTGCTGTACCTGTCCTGGGAATATTTGATGGGGACAGTGTAGAGGGAGCTTTACGCTGCATCTAACCCCGTGCTGTACCTGTCCTGGGAGTGTTTGATGGGACAGTGCAGAGGAAGCTTTATTCTGTATCTAACCCCGTGCTGTACCTGTCCTGGGAGTGTTTGATGGGGACAGTGTAAAGGGAGCTTTACTCTGTATCTAACCCCGTGCTGTACCTGTCCTGGGAATATTTGATGGGGAAAATGTAGAGGGAGCTTTACTCTGTATCTAACCCCGTGCTGTACCTGTCCTGGGAGTGGTTGATGGGGACAGTGTAGAGGGAGCTTTACTCTGTATCTAACCCCGTGCTGTACCTGTCCTGGGAATGTTTGATGGGGGGACAGTGTAGAGGGAGCTTTACTCTGTATCTAACCCCGTGCTGTACCTGTCCTGGGAGTGTTTGATAGGGACAGTGCAGAGGGAGCTTTACTCTGTATATAACCCCGTGCTGTACCTGTCCTGGGAGTGGTTGATGGGGACAGTGTAGAGGGAGCTTTACTCTGTATCTAACCCCGTGCTGTACCTGTCCTGGGAGTGTTTGATGGGGGGACAGTGTAGAGGGAGCTTTACTCTGTATATAACCCCGTGCTGTACCTGTCCTGGGAGTGGTTGATGGGGACAGTGTAGAGGGAGCTTTACTCTGTATCTAACCCCGTGCTGTACCTGTTCAGGGAGTGTTTGATGGGGGACAGTGTAGAGGGCTTTACTCTGTATCTAACCCCGTGCTGTACCTGTCCTGGGAGTGTTTGATGGGGGGACAGTGTAGAGGGAGCTTTACTCTGTATATAACCCCATGCTGTACCTGTCCTGGGAGTGTTTGATGGGAACAGTGCAGAGGGAGCTTTACTCTGTATATAACCCCACGCTGTACCTGTCCTGGGAGTGTTTGATGGGAACAGTGCAGAGGGAGCTTTACTCTGTATATAACCCCATGCTGTACCTGTCCTGGGAGTGTTTGATGGGGACAGTGCAGAGGGAGCTTTACTCTGTATATAACCCCGTGCTGTACCTGTCCTGGGAGTGTTTGATGGGGACAGTGCAGAGGGAGCTTTACTCTGTATATAACCCCGTGCTGTACCTGTCCTGGGAGTGTTTGATGGGGGGACAATGTAGAGGGAGCTTTACTCTGTATATAACCCCGTGCTGTACCTGTCCTGGGAGTGTTTGATGGGGGGACAGTGTAGAGGGAGCTTTACTCTGTATATAACCCCGTGCTGTACCTGTCCTGGGAGTGTTTGATGGGGGGACAGTGTAGAGGGAGCTTTACTCTGTATATAACCCCGTGCTGTACCTGTCCTGGGAGTGTTTGATGGGGGACAGTGTAGAGGGAGCTTTACTCTGTTTCTAACCCCATGCTGTACCTGTCCTGGGAGTGTTTGATGGGGGGACAGTGTAGAGGGAGTTTCACTCTGTATATAACCCCGTGCTGTACCTGTCCTGGGAGTGTTTGATGGGGGGACAGTGTAGAGGGAGCTTTACTCTGTATCTAACCCCGTGCTGTACCTGTCCTGGGAGTGTTTGATGGGGGGACAGTGTAGAGGGAGTTTCACTCTGTATATAACCCCGTGCTGTACCTGTCCTGGGAGTGTTTGATGGGGGGACAGTGCAGAGGGAGCTTTACTCTGTATCTAACCCCCTGCTGTACCTGTCCTGGGAGTGTTTGATGGGGGGACAGTGTAGAGGGAGCTTTACTCTGTATCTAATCCCGTGCTGTACCGGTCCTGGGAGTGTTTGATGGGGGACAGTGTAGAGGGAGCTTTACTCTGTATATAACCCCATGCTTTACCTGTCCTGGGAGTGTCTGATGGGGGGACAGTGTAGAGGGAGCTTTACTCTGTATATAACCCCATGCTGTACCTGTCCTGGGAGTGTTTGATGGGGGACAGTGTAGAGGGAGCTTTACTCTGTATCTAACCCCGTGCTGTACCTGTACTGGGAGTGTTTGATGGGGGGACAGTGCAGTGGGAGCTTTACTCTGTATCTAACCCCGTGCTGTACCTGTACTGGGAGTGTTTGATGGGGGGACAGTGCAGAGGGAGCTTTACTCTGTATATAACCCCATGCTGTACCTGTACTGGGAGTGTTTGATGGGGGGACAGTGCAGAGGGAGCTTTACTCTGTATCTAACCCCGTGCTGTACCTGTACTGGGAGTGTTTGATGGGGGGACAGTGCAGAGGGAGCTTTACTCTGTATCTAACCCCGTGCTGTACCTGTCCTGGGAGTGTTTGATGGGGGGACAGTGCAGAGGGAGCTTTACTCTGTATCCAACCCCGTGCTGTACCTGTCCTGGGAGTGTTTGATGGGGGGACAGTGCAGAGGGAGCTTTACTCTGTATCTAACCCCGTGCTGTTCCTGTCCTGGGAGTGTTTGATGGGGACAGTTTAGAGGGAACTTTACTCTGTATCTAACCCTGTGCTGTACCTGTCCTGGGAGTGTTTGATGGGGACAGTGTAGAGGGAGCTTTACTCTGTATCTAACCCTGTGCTGTACCTGTCCTGGGAGTGTTTGATGGGGGGACAGTGTAGAGGGAGCTTTACTCTGTATCTAACCCCATGCTGTACCTGTCCTGGGAGTGTTTGATGGGGGACAGTGTAGAGGGAGCTTTACTCTGTATATAACCCCGTGCTGTACCTGTCCTGGGAGTGTTTGATGGGGGACAGTGTAGAGGGAGCTTTACTCTGTATATAACCCCGTGCTGTACCTGTCCTGGGAGTGTTTGATGGGGGACAGTGTAGAGGGAGCTTTACTCTGTATCTAACCCCGTGCTGTACCTGTCCTGGGAGTGTTTGATGGGGGGACAGTGTAGAGGGAGCTTTACTCTGTATCTAACCCCGTGCTGTACCTGTCCTGGGAGTGTTTGATGGGGACAGTGCAGAGGGAGCTTTACTCTGTATATAACATGGTACTGTGCTTACAGGGGTAATCCTGAATCCTCATGGTATGTATGGTTGTCATGCCCAACACAGAATGCCTTGAGCCCCGTGAATAAAACATTTGCAGAGTCAGATTTATATTTAAAGGGGAATTATTGCCCTTTAAATATTAAGGGCCTCTATATTTAGAGGAGGATGCGACTATCGGTCATAAAGAAGGGGCAATTCTGCCTGAATACACAACAGGAATTCAGGCAAACCAGTTTTTATTTGCCTAGGGATTGTGTGATTGATTAAAATTAGACATGATGCAGCAAAACTGCACCTTTCAATGAGTTTTCTCCGCATTTTTGGTCTGGTATCCATGAGGTTTAATCAGAAAGGTTTTGTGGTTGTGTGGTTTGGGTTTATGGCTTTTGACTCATGTTACTCTTACGGAGCCCAGTGGAAGTTGTATTTGTATTTTTGTATGTTAGGAATGAGCTATAGATTTAAGTGGAAATTTTCACTTTATGTTTAATTTCTAGTTCTGCATTTGTGTGTTAAGAAAAGAGGAACATAAGTTTTGATTTCACTTTAAAAGATGCCTACATTTGAATGAAGTTTTCTGATCCTTGAAGAGAGAAAAAAACTATAATATTGCCTAGCAACAGGGATCCAGGTAGACAAAAATAAACAAGTTGGAATTAGTTGGTAGAAGATGCCAGAACAGATAGGATAGGAAGGGGACAGAGAGAAGGAGTCTCCAGAAACCAGGCAGCAACAAGAAAAGGTCCCAAGATGACAATATGTCAACGAACAAGGACAGAGACCAAACACAAGGCCTGTTCAGTGACATTAAAGAAAGGAGCAGAGGAAAAGGCTCCAATTTAAAGAGAGAAAACAGTAGGCAAAACAGGCTTGTAAGAAGCCAGGAGATCCTGAGACAGTTGAAGGTTTATAACTCTTTACTATGGGCCTGTGAAGCAATGATGCTGTGTTGACATGACTGAGTATCTGAGAGACTGTGAAAGGACACAGAGGGTCTGACGAAGGGTCATCCAGACTCGAAACACTGGCTCTATTCTCTCTGCCTCGATGCTGTCGGACCAGCTGAGATTTTCCAGCATGTTGTGTTTTTGTTAGAGGCTCACTAACCTTGCTATAGAAGCTCATGGATTCATAGTCAGAGCTCTGTCCTCTGCAGCCACACAAGAATCTGGTGAATTGGTGCAGCAACAATAATCTCTCCTCAACATTAGTAAAATGAAAGAGATTGTCATCGACTTCAGGAAGTGTAGTGGGAACATGCACCTGTCTACATCGAAGATGATGAAATGGAAATGGTTGAGAGCTTCAAGTTTCTGGGTGTCCAGATCACTAACAACCTGTCCTGGTCCCCCTCATGCTGACACTATAGTTCAAAAGCCTTGACTTTCTCAGGGGATTAAGGAATTATCAGCTACAACTCTCACTAATTTTAATCAGATGTATCATAGAAAATATCCTTTCCGGATGTATCTGAAATTGTTGAACTCAGTGTTCAGTTTGGAAGGCTGTAAAGTGCCCAATGGGATGTTGAGATGCTGCTCCTCCAGTTTGCATTGGGGCTTGTTAGAATATTGCAAATGGCCAAGGACAGAGAGCGGGGTGGCGTTAAAGAGCCAAACAACAGGAAGGCAATCCAGGGAGAAAGAGAGAGACACTAGGAGAGAGTGAAATTCTGGAGTGGATTCTTAGAAGGTGTCTGAGTGAACGTCTGGGAGGAAATTCCAAGGAACGTTCTTGAGGGGTGGAGATTGGAAACTTAAACTTTTGTGAGATCAGATGGCACACAGTGTGATAAACATCTGGGGGTGTGGGGTGTCAGGGTGGGAAGGGAGCTGCTGGGCAACCCATAGAAGTTGTTTTGGGTGATATCTCTCACTTGGTTTCAGAGTGTGGGGTGTCTGCCCACAGGTCACCCATGGATTTACATGGACTGAGTCCTTACTGAGACATTAAAGTATGACATAGATTTTGTAACTTGTGTTATCCTTACAAATTTGTATATATCTGTAAAGGTATAGTTGTGGTGAAAATGTTCATTTATTCTTGTTTAATAAATGTTTTATTATTTTATTGAAAGTACATCAGCAGACTCCTGTGACTCTGTTCAGTAACTGCCCCGTACATTTCCAAACAAATATTAAAGGTTAGGATCTATCAAGCTGGTTCCACCCTGGGATCGGACTTGTTCAGTCAGCTGAAATTATAACAATGTGAGTGAGACCCTTAGAAAAATACTAGTTGTGATAGAAGATGAGAGTTTGAGGTGGATATAGCTGGCATTGGGCTGCTAATTGGTCTTTTGCAGCCTTGTCAATGATCACAAGTCACTGTGCAAACATCCAAAGGCCTATCTTTGAGCAGCAGCTCAGTCACGGTGCAAACTAAAAAACAGTGTTTTCAAACCTATCATTTCTCTGATCAGTTAGTGATGGACTGGGAGAAATACACAGGGATATCTCTGCCCTATAGCCTGCCAAAGATCCACAACTTCAATACAAACAACAAAGCCTCCTCCTCAGGATCTTCTTACTCCAATCATTCGGCCTAACGAGGATGGTAATCTTTGCATTGATGCTGAATCTGTTGACCTGTTTGTGAGACTGGGACTCATTCACTGTCCTGGGTTCCCTGACCGCTCCATCCTCGAATTCACTCCGAGTGAGTCGGGATTCCCGAGGAGATGAATTAATGGAAATACAGGGTGTGCGGCCTGAACAGGGAGGGGGGGGGCACCTCCTGGTGAGCTTGTGGAGGCATCTTAGGTGTGTTAGAGATTCCTTCAGACCCACCTGTTGATCACCGGTCGAACATGTCTTTCTTTGACTCAGTATCTTGGCATGTTTCACGCAGGATAGGAGCCAGATAAATGCAAGTTCTTTCAATGAAAATGGCAGTGTTAATATTAATGATGTGGGTATGCCGGCGTTGGACTGGCGTAAACACAGTAAAAAGTCTGACAACACCAGGTTTTAGTCCAACTTTTTACAGTGTTAATATGACACAGTGAATCAGGATGTGGAAAGGGAGATTTAATTGGAGAGTAAACCTGTTACTGGGTAGCTATTAAACAGTCTCCTTCTTTCCCAATGGCTTCTTTTAAACATGTTGTTAGCAAGCTGCTGTCTCCCCAGTGAGGGTTCCACTGACACCTGCTGGAAAAGACTCCAATGTGTGTGAGCTCGCACAGATCAGCAGTGTTTGCTGCTTCGTGTTGCAGGGGAATGGTGCACAGAACGGGAATCCACGCAGCTCTGTGAGAGAGAGCAGCTCCCTCCCCATTCACCGGGGAAAGGTGCCAAACCCCGGGCTGAGAAATAACCCACTGCAAACATCCTCAGACTGACACCTTCCCAGCTAAAACCCAGTGAGATTGGGAGCCAAGCAGTTACAGGAGGTGTGATGTGATGTGATGTGAGTGATTGCTGGTCAGGCAGTAAAGTATCTTTTTAATCACTGTCTCTGTGTCTCTCACTGACAGGCAGTCAGGCACAGTCTCCACTGACCCAGAATGTGACAGCAGTGGAGGGGGGGACTGCAACACTGACCTGCAAGGTGGACCAAAATGACAACACCTCCCTCCAGTGGTCAAACCCAGCACAGCAGACTCTCTACTTTGATGATAAGAAAGGTAATTTAATGGTTGTGATACTCGGGATGGATCTGCCGTGTTTTGTTCCCCTTCTCATTCCAGCCTTTAATATAAAGCCTCACGATGAGGTTAGAACGGGAGCGAGTGTAACACATCCCAGGACAAGAGAATTTGTCTGCTTCACTGGAACAATGTTAAATGGATTTCATTTGCCCCCCTATAGATAATTAAACAGGTCGGCTGTCGTGAAAGCCCCCTCTTTTCAACCTTGCTCCGCACCTGAGGTGTGCTGATCCTCAGGTTAAACCAGCAGCAGTCCCCGCAAAGGGGAGAACACAGTATGAAGTCTCACAACACCAGGGTTAAAATCCAACAGGTTTATTTGGTAGCACGAGCTTTCGGAGCATTGCCCCTTTGTTAGATGATGATGATCACCTCCCCCCCCCCCCCCCCCCCCGTATCCCTCAATCCCACCTCTCACCTTTTCCTCGTATCCCTCAATCCCACCTCTCACCTTCTCCCCGTATCCCTCAATCCCACCTCTCACCTTCTCCCCGTATCCCTCAATCCCACCTCTCACCTTCCCCTCGTATCCCTCAATCCCACCTCTCACCTTCTCCCCGTATCCCTCAATCCCACCTCTCACCTTCTCCCTGTATCCCTCAATCCCACCTCTCACCTTCTCCCCGTATCCCTCAATCCGCCCTCTCACCTTCTCCCCGTATCCCTCAATCCCACCTCTCACCTTCCCCCTGTATCCCTCAATCCCACCTGTCACCTTCTGCCCATATCCCTCAATCCCACCTCTCACCTTCCCCCCCGTATCCCTCAATCCCACCTCTCACCTTCTCCCCATATCCCTCAATCCCACCTCTCACCTTCTCCCCGTATCCCTCAATCCGCCCTCTCACCTTCTCCCCGTATCCCTCAATCCCACCTCTCACCTTCCCCCTGTATCCCTCAATCCGCCCTCTCACCTTCTCCTCGTATCCCTCAATCCCACCTCTCACCTACTCCCCGTATCCCTCAATCCCACCTCTCACCTTCCCCCCGTATCCCTCAATCCATCCTCTCACCTTCTCCCCGTATCCCTCAATCCCACCTCTCACCTTCTCCCCGTATCCCTCAATCCCACCTCTCACCTTCCCCCTGTATCCCTCAATCCGCCCTCTCACCTTCTCCCCGTATCCCTCAATCCCACCTCTCACCTTCCCCCTGTATCCCTCAATCCCACCTCTCACCTTCCCCCCGTATCCCTCAATCCGCCCTCTCACCTTCTCCCTGTATCCCTCAATCCCACCTCTCACCTTCTCCTCGTATCCCTCAATCCCACCTCTCACCTTCTCCCCGTATCCCTCAATCCCACATCTCACCTTCTTCTTGTATCCCACAATCCCACCTCTCACCTTCTCCCCGTATCCCTCAATCCCACCTCTCACCTTCTCCTTGTATCCCACAATCCCACCTCTCACCTTCCCCCCATATCCCACAATCCCACCTCTCACCTTGCCCCTGTATCCCTCAATCCCATCTCTCACCTTCTCCCCGTATCCCTCAATCACACCTCTCACCTTCCCCCCGTATCCCTCAATCCACCCTCTCATCTTCTCCTCGTATCCCTCAATCCCACTTCTCACCTTCCCCCGTATCCCTCAATCCCACCTCTCACCTTCTCCCCATATCCCTCAATCCCACTTCTCACCTTCCCCCGTATCCCTCAATCCCACCTCTCACCTTCCCCTCGTATCCCTCAATCCCACCTCTCACCTCCCCGTATCCCTCAATCCCACCTCTCACCTTCTCCTCGTATCCCTCAATCCCACCTCTCACCTTCTCCTCGTATCCCTCAATCCTACCTCTCACCTTCTCCCCGTATCCCTCAATCCCACCTCTCACCTTGCCCCTGTATCCCTCAATCCCACCTCTCACCTTCTCCTCTTATCCCTCAATCCCACCTCTCACCTTGCCCCTGTATCCCTCAATCCCACCTCTCACCTTCTCCTCGTATCCCTCAATCCTACCTCTCACCTTCTCCCCGTATCCCTCAATCCGCCCTCTCACCTTCTCCCCGTATCCCTCAATCCCACCTCTCACCTTCTCCTCGTATCCCACAATCCCACCTCTCACCTTCTCCCCGTATCCCTCAATCCCACCTCTCACCTTGCCCCTGTATCCCTCAATCCCAGCTCTCACCTTCTCCTCGTATCCCTCAATCCGCCCTCTCACCTTCTCCCCGTATCCCTCAATCCCACCTCTCACCTTCTCCTCGTATCCCTCAATCCCACCTCTCACCTTGCCCTGTATCCCTCAATCAGCCCTCTCACCTTCTCCTCGTATCCCTCAATCCCACCTCTCACCTTCTCCCCGTATCCCTCAATCCCACCTCTCACCTTCTCCTCGTATCCCTCAATCCCACCTCTCACCTTCTCCTCGTATCCCTCAATCCGCCCTCTCACCTTCTCCCCGTATCCCTCAATCCCACCTCTCACCTTCTCCTCGTATCCCTGAATCCGCCCTCTCACCTTCTCCCCGTATCCCTCAATCCCACCTCTCACCTTCTCCTTGTATCCCACAATCCCACCTCTCACCTTCTCCCCGTATCCCTCAATCCCACCTCTCACCTTCTCCTTGTATCCCACAATCCCACCTCTCACCTTCCCCCCATATCCCACAATCCCACCTCTCACCTTGCCCCTGTATCCCTCAATCCCACCTCTCACCTTCCCCCCGTATCCCTCAATCCCACCTCTCACCTTCTCCCCGTATCCCTCAATCACACCTCTCACCTTCTCCCCGTATCCCTCAATCCCACCTCTCACCTTCTCCCCATATCCCTCAATCACACCTCTCACCTTCTCCCCATATCCCTCAATCACACCTCTCACCTTCTCCCCTTATCCCTCAATCCGCCCTCTCATCTTCTCCTCGTATCCCTCAATCCCACTTCTCACCTTCCCCCGTATCCCTCAATCCCACCTCTCACCTTCTCCCCGTATCCCTCAATCCCACCTCTCACCTTCTCCTCGTATCCCTCAATCCCACCTCTCACCTTCTCCTCGTATCCCTCAATCCCACCTCTCACCTTGCCCTGTATCCCTCAATCAGCCCTCTCACCTTCTCCTCGTATCCCTCAATCCCACCTCTCACCTTCTCCCCGTATCCCTCAATCCCACCTCTCACCTTCTCCTCGTATCCCTCAATCCCACCTCTCACCTTCTCCTCGTATCCCTCAATCCCACCTCTCACCTTCTCCCCGTATCCCTCAATCCCACCTCTCACCTTCTCCCCGTATCCCTCAATCCCACCTCTCACCTTCTCCCCGTATCCCTCAATCCCACCTTTCACCTTCTCCTTGTATCCCACAATCCCACCTCTCACCTTCTCCCCGTATCCCTCAATCCCACCTCTCACCTTCTCCTTGTATCCCACAATCCCACCTCTCACCTTCCCCCCATATCCCACAATCCCACCTCTCACCTTGCCCCTGTATCCCTCAATCCCACCTCTCACCTTCCCCCCGTATCCCTCAATCCCACCTCTCACCTTCTCCCCGTATCCCTCAATCCCACCTCTCACCTTCTCCCCGTATCCCTCAATCCCACCTCTCACCTTCTCCCCGTATCCCTCAATCCCACCTCTCACCTTCCCCCCGTATCCCTCAATCCGCCCTCTCACCTTCTCCTCGTATCCCTCAATCCCACCTCTCACCTTCCCCCCGTATCCCTCAATCCGCCCTCTCACCTTCTCCTCGTATCCCTCAATCCCACCTCTCATCTTCTCCTCGTATCCCTCAATCCCACTTCTCACCTTCCCCCGTATCCCTCAATCCCACCTCTCACCTTCTCCCCGTATCCCTCAATCCCACCTCTCACCTTCTCCTCGTATCCCTCAATCCCACCTCTCACCTTCTCCCCGTATCCCTCAATCCCACCTCTCACCTTGCCCTTGTATCCCTCAATCCCACCTCTCACCTTCTCCTCGTATCCCTCAATCCGCCCTCTCACCTTCTCCCCGTATCCCTCAATCCCACCTCTCACCTTCTCCTCGTATCCCACAATCCCACCTCTCACCTTCCCCCCGTATCCCTCAATCCCACCTCTCACCTTCTCCTCGTATCCCTCAATCCGCCCTCTCACCTTCTCCCCGTATCCCTCAATCCCACCTCTCACCTTCTCCTCGTATCCCTCAATCCCACCTCTCACCTTGCCCCTGTATCCCTCAATCCGCCCTCTCACCTTCTCCTCGTATCCCTCAATCCCACCTCTCACCTTGCCCTGTATCCCTCAATCCGCCCTCTCACCTTCTCCTCGTATCCCTCAATCCCACCTCTCACCTTCTCCTCGTATCCCTCAATCCCACCTCTCACCTTCTCCTCGTATCCCTCAATCCCACCTCTCACCTTGCCCCTGTATCCCTCAATCCCACCTCTCACCTTGCCCCTGTATCCCTCAATCTCACCTGTCACCTTCTCCCCGTATCCCTCAATCCCACCTCTCACCTTCTCCTCGTATCCCTCAATCCCACCTCTCACCTTCTCCTCGTATCCCTCAATCCGCCCTCTCACCTTCTCCCCGTATCCCTCAATCCCACCTCTCACCTTCTCCCCGTATCCCTCAATCCCACCTCTCACCTTCTCCTCGTATCCCACAATCCCACCTCTCACCTTCTCCTCGTATCCCTCAATCCCACCTCTCACCTTGCCCCTGTATCCCTCAATCCGCCCTCTCACCTTCTCCTCGTATCCCTCAATCCCACCTCTCACCTTCTCCTCGTATCCCTCAATCCCACCTCTCACCTTCTCCTCGTATCCCTCAATCCCACCTCTCACCTTGCCCCTGTATCCCTCAATCCGCCCTCTCAGCTTCTCCACTATCCCCAAGCTCCATTTAGCCAGCAGTGGTTCTCTCAGAACTCCTGTTACTGGCCTATCTCATACATCTATTTTTGCAATGAACAGAAGCTTGGTGATGTTAATTGTGTTCATTGTTGGAATGTTTATTGTGTGACTGTATTGTGAGCAGGTCAAAGATGGTATTATCTGTAAGATTGCGAAAGTTTTCATTGGATATTATTCTCCAGCGACAATGCCATTCAGGAAAATATCCTGCTTTTCCTTGTTTTACTCGGGATTTCTGTAACAAGTTCAGCTTCCTGTCAAATATACCAGCTTTATAACAAAGATGTGTTACAAAGGCAGGTGAATGAAACTGAGGCATGGTGAAACAGGCTTCCTCCTGTTCCTGTGCTCTGACACTGCCAGGTTTATACTGAGAATAGCTGAAAACTTGCTGGACTTGACAGTCAAAGTTTTTGGATAATTTTTGTTAACTCTGCAAGTTGTATATCCTGTCAGCACAGAAGTTATTGCTGGAACATATATATGCCAGGCTGTTTTTCTGCTTTTAAGCTATTCTTGTTTAGAGTCAAAATTGAGTATTAATATTTGAACATGTGTCAGATAGATAACAGCTCATGCAAGGCACATTGCGATCTGATAACCCAATATTCCTGCAAAATTCTCCCTTCTGAAAAGTGCACCTTATGAGACAACCTTGATATTTAATTCGAACCCAATATGATCTTCCCAGCATCACTAAGACCGATATCCCCACCTCAATACATCGACAACTCCAACTTTCCTTCAACTCATAGGCTACAGAAAATCTCTCATGTCTTTGTTACTTCTAGACTTGACTATTTCAGTGCAGTCTTATCTGGTTTCCTTTCCCCACCCTGCATTAACCTGAGATTGCCCATATCTCTGCTTACTGTGTTCTATCTCACACCAAGGCCCCATCACTAACCTCCCCTGCATTCACTGGCCTCCTGCAGCTCCCACTGCAATAATGCCTCAATTTTAAAGCTCTGATATTTGTTTACAAATAACTTCATGATTATCTGCTCCCCCCCCGTTAGCTTTGTAATCTCCTCAAGCCCTGTAATCCTCTGCAATATCTCTGTTCCTCCAATTCTGGCCTCTTTAGTATCCCTGATTTTAACCGCTCTGTCATAGACTGTGAGGTTTACTCGGCTGATACCGGAGTTGAGGGGATTGAGCTATGAGGAGAGGCTGAATAAACTAGGCTTGTACTCGTTAGAGTTTAGAAGAATGAGGGGAGATCTCATTGAGACGTATAAGATGATGAATGGGATGGATAGGATAGAGGTGGAGAGACTCTTCCCGCTCAAAAAAGACAGTAGGACTAGGGGGCACAGCCTCAAGATAAAGGGGAGGCGGTTTAGAACAGGGTTGAGGAGGAACTTCTTCACTCAAAGGGTGGTGAATCTCTGGAATTCTCTGCCCGTTGAAGAGGTGGAGGCTGCCTCACTAAATATTTTTAAGAAGCGGGTTGATGGGTTTTTGATAAGAGAGGGGATTAAGGGTTATGGGGAGAGGGCGGGAAGGTGGAACTGAGCCACGACAGATCAGCCATGATCTTATTGAATGGCAGGGCAGGCTCGAAGGGCCAGATGGCCTACTCCTGCTCCTATTTCTTATGTTCTTATGTGATGTAACTGCTAGAATGAGAGGAGATGATTTGATGACAGAGATAATAAGCTGTATATTTGACTCAGTAACATGTCCAAATCCTAACCTCCACCAACACTTGCTCCGCACCATCATTCCTCAGTTTCACTCACAGACCCTTCAACTTGACTCTTTACCCCAAACTGACCCTTAAATTGCCCCCCTCCTCAAAATTATACCCAATATCCCAATCCAGTTCACCCAAACTATTCCCACGCTGCAGATCCCCCCTCAAGATCCAAAAACATCCCATCACCCACCAGTAACAAATCGTACCCCCGCCATTAAAAACCACCTAGGCCTGAACTGAAAGCTCCCCCTAAATTTACCCTCACCCCATTAATCCTTCACCCCACCTGATTTCTCATTCCCAACCTGGCTCCTCACCCCAAACTGATCCTGAATTCCAAACTGGACAGCACAAAAAGAGGCCATTTGGCCCATTCAGCCCATGCTAACTCTTTGACATGTTATCCAGTTTATCTCACTGCCCTATTCTTTCCCCACAGCCTTGCAAATTATTGTTCATTTCAAGTATTTATCCATTTCATTGTCCACTGCACCCAGATCGGAATGACTCTCTGTGGAAAATTAATTTAAAAGTTAAACTTTATTTATTAGTCACAAGGAGCTTACATTAACACTGTAATGAAGTTACTGTGAAATTCCCTGAGTCGCCACATTCCTGTGCCTTTTCAGGTACACTGAGGGAGAATTTAGCACAGCCAATGCACACTAACCAGCACGGCTTTCAAACTGTGGGAGGAAACCCACACAGATACGGGGAGAATGTGCAGAATCCCACAGACAGTGACTCAAACCGGGAATCGAACCGGGTCCCTGGTGCTGTGAGGCAGCAGCGCTAACCCACTGTGTCACCGTGCCCCCCGGGAATCGAACCCAGGTCCCTGACACTGTGAGACAGCAGCGCTAACCCACTGTGTCACCGTGCCCCCGGGAATCGAACCCGGGTCCCTGGGGCTGTGAGACAGCAGCGCTAACCCACTGTGTCACTGTGCCCCCGGGAATCGAACCCGGGTCCCTGACACTGTGAGACAGCAGCGCTAACCCACTGTGTCACCGTGCCCCCGGGAATCGAACCCGGGTCCCTGACACTGTGAGACAGCAGTGCTAACCCACTGTGTCACTGTGCCCCCGGGAATTGAACCCGGGTCCCTGACACAGTGAGACAGCAGCGCTAACCCACTGTGTCACCGTGCCCCTGGGAATCGAACCCAGATCCCTGGCACTGTGAGACAGCAATGCTAACCCACTGTGTCACCGTGCCCCCGGGAATCGAACCCGGGTCCCTGGCGCTATGATACAGCAGTGCTAACCCACTGTGTCACCATGCCCCTGGGAATCGAACCCGGGTCCCTGGCGCTGTGACGCAGCAGTGCTAACCCACTGTGTCACCGTGCCCCCGGGAATCGAACCCGGGTCCCTGGCACTGTGAGACAGCAGCGCTAACCCACTGTGTCACCGTGCCCCCGGGGAATCGAACCCGGGTCCCTGGCGCTGTGAGACAGCAGTGCTAACCCACTGTGTCACTGTGCCCCCGGGGAATCGAACCTGGGTCCCTGGCGCTGTGAGACAGCAGTGTTAACCCACTGTGTCACTGTGCCCCCGGGGAATCGAACCTGGGTCCCTGGCGCTGTGAGACAGCAGTGCTAACCCACTGTGTCACTGTGCCCCCGGGGAATCGAACCCAGGTCCCTGGCGCTGTGAGACAGCAATGTTAACCCACTGTGTCACCATGCCCCCGGGAATCGAACCCGGATCCCTGGCACTGTGAGACAGCAGTGCTAACCCACTGTGTCACCGTGTGTCCCCCCGGGAATCGAACCCGGGTCCCTGGCACTGTGAGACAGCAGTGCTAACCCACTGTGTCACCGTGCCCCCGGGAATCGAACCCGGGTCCCTGGCGCTGTGAGACAGCAGTGCTAACCCACTGTGTCACCATGCCCCCGGGAATCGAACCCGGGTCCCTGGCGCTGTGAGACAGCAGCGCTAACCCACTGTGTCACCGTGCCCCCGGGAATCGAACCCGGGTCCCTGGCGCTGTGAGACAGCAGTGCTAACCCACTGTGTCACTGTGCCCCCGGGAATCGAACCCGGGTCCCTGGCGCTGTGAGACAGCAGTGCTAACCCACTGTGTCACTGTGCCCCCGGGAATCGAACCCGGGACCCTGGCACTGTGAGACAGCAGTGCTAACCCACTGTGTCACCGTGCCCCCGGGAGTCGAACCCGGGTCCCTGGCGCTGTGAGACAGCAGTGCTAACCCACTGTGTCACCGTGCCCCCGGGAGTCGAACCCGGGTCCCTGGCACTGTGAGACAGCAGCGCTAACCCACTGTGTCGCTGTGCCCCCGGGAATCGAACCCGGGACCCTGACACTGTGAGAGAGCAGTGCTAACCCACTGTGTCACCGTGCCCCTGGGAATCGAACCCGGGTCCCTGGCTCTGTGAGGCAGCAGCGCTAACCCACTGTGTCGCCGTGCCCCCGGGAATCGAACCCGGGTCCCTGGCGCTGTGAGACAGCAGTGCTAACCCACTGTGTCACCGTGCTATGCTCGGTGGAGACTTGGAATTCTCCTCATCTTCCCCTCTGGTTTATTCACTGATGCCTTTAACCTGTTCCTCTCTCTCTCTCTCTGACCCTCTGGCCACTGACTGCCCAGCCAATGGAAGTGAATTCTCCCCATCCACTCTGTCAAAAAGGTGCTGGGGAGCAGGTACAGAAGTGATGTTAGGGGTAAGTTTTTCACTCAGAGGGTGGTGAGTGAATGGAATCGGCTGCCGTCGTCGGTGGTGGAGGCGAACTCGCTGGGGTCTTTTAAAAGACTTTGGGATGAGTATATGGGATTTAATGGGATTGAGAGTTATAGATAGGCCTGGTAGGTATCAGTGCAACTTGTGGGCGAAGGGCCTGTTTGTGCTGTAGTGTTCTATTCTATATGTAAAAACCTTTGTAATTTTGATGATCTTGGTTAAAGGTTAGTATCTGGAGTGACGGCACTGAGTGTGTCAGATAAAGTTGGGACATTAACTTGCTCGGTGACTCTCCATCACGTATGAGGACCTTTCATCAAATAAGCAGAGCTTCCCCATCAATAACTGCACAGGGTAATGAAGATCTCCTGGAAACTCAGCGATTGAGATGTTGAAGACAAAAGAATGGGGCCATTAAAAAAAGTGAGAGGGAGTCTGGAGGGCTGGTACTTGGTGGGAAAGTGTGAATGTGTGCTGTTCAAACAGAATGAAATGTACTGAGCTATTGAAGTCTCCTAGGCTGAGTGTCAAACTCTTCCAGTTTGTCGCTTCCAAGTTTGATGAAAAGACCACTTTGGACAGTTAATACAATGCAGTGATCAGTTGAAGAATAGGTTGCTGGGAATTGCATAGAATTTGTCTTTTGAGCACAGCTATGGGGGAATTTCTGGGAGATTTACAAGCACAGAGGCTCATTGCTTAGTCAGAAGGCAGTCCAGGCAACTTCTCAATATGCGCCTCGCGTAACAGCCTGCCTCTCACTCATTGTGTGAATTCCGGAGGCTTTGTTATTTCACCAGGATCCCTCCCACATTCATCTCAACACAAAGTTTTATCACTCAGTCAAATCAGACAGAAAATAGGAAGTGCACCAAGCATGACACCAGCGGTAACAACAGGGGAAAGAATGGATTGTTACTGTACTGGGTGAGCAACAGGCTGCATTCTCACTCACTGCAATGTCACACTAAGGTTACTGTTCTCAGGAGTTTTGCTGCAGAGGTTTTATGAAGCTGCATATGTAACCTAAGGTAAGATAAAGAGCTGAGAAGGGATAAAGAAAAGAAACAGCTTGCATCCCATTGGATGGGGGGACACTGTGAAGTGATATGGCAGCAGGAAAAATACCAATAATTCCATTCAGTGAAATGTAACCACCCCAGCAGAGCAAACTGCAAATCCCCACCAACCTCAGACTGCTGTGACCTAACTCACTACTTCAGTATGATGGAGAAAATTGGCAACAGTGATTCTACATAGGGGATTGAATATAAAAGTAGGGAGGTCTTGCTGCAGCTGTATAGGGCATTGGTGAGGCCGCAGCTGGAGTACTGTGTGCAGTTTTGGGCACCGGACCTGCGCAAGGATGTTTTGGCCCTGGAGGGAGTGCAGAGGAGGTTTACTAGGCTGATACCAGAGTTGAGGGGATTGAGCTATGAGGAGAGGCTGAATAAACTAGGCTTGTACTCGTTAGAGTTTAGAAGAATGAGGGGAGATCTCATTGAGACGTATAAGATGATGAATGGGATGGATAGGATAGAGGTGGAGAGACTCTTCCCGCTCAAAAAAGACAGTAGGACTAGGGGGCACAGCCTCAAGATAAAGGGGAGGTGGTTTAGAACAGAGTTGAGGAGGAACTTCTTCACTCAAAGGGTGGTGAATCTCTGGAATTCTCTGCCCGTTGAAGTGGTGGAGGCTGCCTCGCTAAATATTTTTAAGAAGCGGGTTGATGGGTTTTTGATAAGAGAAGGGATTAAGGGTTATGGGGAGAGGGCGGGAAGGTGGAACTGAGCCACGACAGATCAGCCATGATCTTATTGAATGGTGGGGCAGGCTCGAAGGGCTAGATGGCCTACTCCTGCTCCTATTTCTTATGTTCTTATTATGTTCTTATGTACACATTATTCCCTGTGGTTCAAACCATAATCCACTGGGAATGTATCCTCAGAGATGGTGTAAATAACTCCTTATCAGCCACTGGGTGGGGTAATGGTAATTGCCAGGAACAGGAAGGTTAGGATACAGCGGGCAAAGCAGAAATTCATCTTCCGCATTTCCCGGGACAGCTTTCAGCCCAGAGAATAAAAGGCATCAAACTTCACTCCAATTCCTCAATCGAGTGAGACTCATCAGGGTGGGAGTCACCAGGTTTAGATTCAGATCCATGGAACTGGGATGTGGATGGATGAACCCCAGTTACCCCAAAACCTCTTGCTGCCTATTCTCCTGATTCCTGCCTTTCTTTAAAGATTAGTACAGAAATACGCAAACAAAAATGAGAACTCTTTGATTAGATTTCGTGAGTTTTTGCACCAGTTGCTGGCTGGGAGGATAAAGTCCCATCAACAAGTCTGCTTCTTATGAAAAGTCAGCTCAAGAACAGGAGGAGGCCATTTCACTCTCAAACCTACTCCACCATTTAATGGGATTATGGCTTAATCGCACATCCCCGACTTTGCTACACATTATAACAAAAATTTATCAAACCAGTATCAATTGCCATTTGCAGAAGTTCCAACCTTCTCCTGACCTTCATGTGGAGAAGTGTTTCCTAACTTCTCTGGGCTGATTTTTATTTTGGACTTTCCAACACATTCCTGATTAGTTTCCCACTTTCTACTCTCTGTAAACCTGCAGTTGACCCAAACCTGTGCTGCTGGGATCCTAACTTACAGCAAGTCCTTCTCCCCCTGTGCTCCCTGAACAAATTAGCTCCAGATTAAGCAAGGTCTTGATTTTATAATTCTCATCCTGGTCTTCAGATCCCTTCATGGCCTTGCCCCTCCCTGCAATCTCTTCCAGACCCTCAACCCTCCACAATCTCTGCACTCCTCGAATTCTGTCCTCTTCAGCATCTCCAACTGTAATCGCTCCACGATAGGCAGCCTTGCCTCCAGCTCCCTGGACCCCGAGCTCTGTAATTCCCTCCCTAAACCTCGCCATCTCTCTCGCTCACCTTCCTTCTTTAAGACTCCCAACGTCTCTTTAACTAGGCTCTTGTAACTAGGCTGGCCTCACCTCTGTAGCTCTGTAAGATACGTTGTACAGACATGTTTCTGTGAAGCATCTTGGGATGTTCCATTGTGTTCAAGGTGCAATGAAGGTAAGGGTGCAGGTACAGCAGGCAGTAAATGGGATGTTGGCCTTGGTAGTGAGATGTTTTGAGTACAGGAGCAGGGATGTGCTGTAATTATACAGGGCCTTGGTGAGACCACACCGAGGACCCAATTTTACCCCGGGCATGAAAACATGGTAAAGTCAGGTGTGAGGCCATTAACGCGATCCATGCCCGCGTCTGCGCAGACTATCACTTTACCAAAACCCGGGAATGGCGGTGATCTGCTTTGCACCCGAAACAAGTGTAACGGTGTTTTCAATGTATTTGCCTGCATTTCAATTGAATTAATGAACTGCCCACCCAACTTTAAGAACAAAGAACAAAAATCAGCCCGGGAAACAGGCCCTTCGGCCCAACGAGCCCGCGCCGCCATCTTAACGTTACCAGACCCCCCCCATCCACCCATGACCCTTATCCAATGTTTTATAGCCATCCAGATTGAGGGAAACTGATTTAGGGACAATTTATTCCTGCCAATCAGCCTAATAGCACATCTTTGGGGTGTGGGAGGAAACCGGAGCACCCGGAGAAAACCCACGCAAGCACGGGGAGAATGCGCAAACTCCCACAAACACCGGCCCAAATCCATGTGTCTGCACAGCCATCAGTAATAGTCACTGAGCTGTCGTCTTGCCCAGTATCTTGTCCAGTTTAAGCACACACTAACGACATGAAGCACTAGGCCAATCTCGAACAACCAAGAGCAGCCTCAGTACGACCAATCGCGTGTATGCCCCTCGTTGGACACGAGGCGGACCGACTTATAACCTGTGAATATAAAAGAGAAAAAACATTATTATTATACCATATCCATTTACCTTACCAGGGACGTCCCAAGGGTGGTGAATCTCTGGAATTCTCTGCCCGTTGAAGTGGTGGAGGCTGCCTCGCTAAATATTTTTAAGACGCAGGTTGATGGGTTTTTGATAAGAGAGGGGATTAAGGGTTATGGGGAGAAAGCGGGAAAGTGGAACTGAGCAGCGACAGATCAGCCATGATCTTATTGAATGGCGGGGCAGGCTCGAAGGGCTGGATGGCCTACTCCTGCTCCTATTTCTTATGTTCTTATAATGACCCTTATTTAAAATAATCTCCTATATCCTCCCATCTCCAACCCACTCATGTGCCTGTCTAAGTTACTCTTAAACAACTCTAGCATGCTTGCCTCCACCACCTTACTTGGCAGAGCATTCCATACCCCCACTACCGTCTGTGTGAAAAACCTCCCTCTAATATCTGTGTTATACCTCTCCCCCTCACCTTAAGAACATAAGAACATAAGAACATAAGAAATAGGAGCAGGAGTAGGCCATCTGGCCCTTCGAGCCTGCCCCGCCATTCAATAAGATCATGGCTGATCTGTCGTGACTCAGCTCCACCTTCCCGCCCTCTCCCCATAACCCTTAATCCCTTCTCTTATCAAAAACCCATCAACCCGTTTCTTAAAAATATTTAGCGAGGCAGCCTCCACCACTTCAACGGGCAGAGAATTCCAGAGATTCACCACCCTTTGAGTGAAGAAGTTCCTCCTCAACTCTGTTCTAAACCGCCCCCCCTTTATCTTGAGGCTGTGCCCCCTAGTCCTACTGTCTTTTTTGAGCGGGAACAGTCTCTCCACCTCTATCCTATCCATCCCATTCATCATCTTATACGTCTCAATGAGATCTCCCCTCATTCTTCTAAACTCTAACGAGTACAAGCCTAGTTTATTCAGCCTCTCCTCATAGCTCAATCCCCTCAACTCCGGTATCAGCCGAGTAAACCTCCTCTGCACTCCCTCCAGGGCCAAAACATCCTTGCGCAGGTGCGGCGCCCAAAACTGCACACAGTACTCCAGCTGCGGCCTCACCAATGCCCTATACAGCTGCAGCAAGACCTCCCTACTTTTATATTCAATCCCCTTCGCTATGAAGGCCAGCATCCCATTCGCCTTCCTGACCACCTGCTGCACCTGCAAGCTGGGTTTTTGCGACTAAGCCCGTGGTCCCTCATACTGTGACATGAATAATTTGCCGGGTGTTAGCGATGGAAAGGTGGTAGGACTGGAGGGAATTAATGACATTACTGTTACTAGAGAGGCGGTGCTCGACAGACTGGAGGGGCTGATTGTGGACAAATCCCCAGGACCGGATGGAATGCATCCGAGGGTTCTGAAAGAAATGGCGGAGGTTATAGTGGATGCCTTGGTTGTTATTTTCCAGATGTCGCTGGATTCCCCCCGGACTCCAGTGCCGGATGATTGGAAAACGGCTAATGTTACGCCGTTGTTTAAGAAGGGTGCCAGGCAAAAGGCGGGGAATTATAGGCCGGTTAGTTTAACGTCTGTGGTAGGTAAAATGTTAGAATCTGTCATTAAGGAGGAAATTGCGAGGCATCTTGAAGGGAATTGCTTGATAGAGCAGACGCAGCACGGTTTCATTAAAGGGAAGTCGTGTCTGACAAATTTACTGGAGTTCTATGAGGATGTGTCTAGGGCAGTGGATAGAGGAGAGCCGGTGGATGTGGTCTTTCTAGATTTTCAGAAGGCGTTTGACAAAGTACCTCACAAGAGGTTATTGCAGAAGGTCAAGGGACATGGAGTTGGGGGTAGGGTGTTAGCGTGGATAGAGGATTGGTTGTCAAATAGGAGGCAAAGAGTGGGGGTCAACGGGTGCTATTCGGATTGGCGGATGGTGACTAGTGGAGTGCCCCAGGGGTCGGTGCTGGGGCCTCAGCTTTTTACCATTTATATAGATGATCTGGAGGAGGGAACCGAGTGTCGGGTGTCGAAATTTGCTGATGACACCAAGATTGGGGGAACGGCAAATTGTGCGGAGGGTGTGGAGAGTCTGCAGGAGGATCTAGATAGGCTGGGCGAATGGGCCAGGAAATGGCAAATGGAATTTAATGTTGGCAAGTGTGAGGTGGTCCACTTTGGTAGGAAGAATGATAGGAAGGACTATTACTTACGGGGCGAAAAACTGCAGCAGGCGACGGTGCAGAGGGACCTCGGGGTCCTTGTGCATGAGTCGCAAAAACCCAGTCTGCAGGTGCAGCAGGTGGTCAGGAAGGCGAATGGGATGCTGGCCTTCATAGCGAGGGGGATTGAATATAAAAGTAGGGAGGTCTTGCTGCAGCTGTATAGGGCATTGGTGAGGCCGCAGCTGGAGTACTGTGTGCAGTTTTGGGCGCCGCACCTGCGCAAGGATATTTTGGCCCTGGAGGGAGTGCAGAGGAGGTTTACTAGGCTGATACCGGAGTTGAGGGGATTGAGCTATGAGGAGAGGCTGAATAAACTAGGCTTGTACTCGTTAGAGTTTAGAAGAATGAGGGGAGATCTCATTGAGACGTATAAGATGATGAATGGGATGGATAGGATAGAGGTGGAGAGACTCTTCCCGCTCAAAAAAGACAGTAGGACTAGGGGGCACAGCCTCAAGATAAAGGGGGGCGGTTTAGAACGGAGTTGAGGAGGAACTTCTTCACTCAAAAGGTGGTGAATCTCTGGAATTCTCTACCCGTTGAAGTGGTGGAGGCTGCCTCACTAAATATTTTTAAGAAACGGGTTGATGGGTTTTTGATAAGAGAAGGGATTAAGGGTTATGGGGAGAGGGCGGGAAGGTGGAACTGAGCCACGACAGATCAGCCATGATCTTATTGAATGGCAGGGCAGGCACGAAGGGCTAGATGGCCTACTCCTGCTCCTATTTCTTATGTTCTAACATAGGAAATAGCTTACCTCTGTTTACTCTATCTATACCCTTCATAATCTTATATACCTCTATTAGATCCCCTCTCAGTCGGCATCTTTCAAGGGAAACGAGCCCCAATTTCTTCAATCTTTCCTCATACCCCAGTCCTTCCATACCAGGCAACATCCTGGTAAACCTCCTCTGCACTCTCTCCAGAGTCTCCACGTCCTTCCGGTAGTAAGGCGACCAGAACTGTATGCAGTACTCTAAATGCGGCCGAACCAACGTTCTATACAACTGCAACATTAGACTCCAGCTCTTATATTCTATACCCCTTCCTATAAAGGCTAACATACCATAGGCTTTCTTCACAACCTTCTCCACTTGTACTGCCACCTTCAAAGACTTGTGCACTTGCACCCCCAGGATCCTGCTGCATTTCTATACTCTTTATAGGCTTACCCTTTATCATATAACTCCCCCCTACATTATTCCAGCCAAAATGCATCACCTCACATTTATCCGGATTAAACTCCATTTGTCACGTATCTGCCCAATCAACCAGCCTATCAATATCCCGCTGTATTGCCAGACACTGCTCCTCACTGCCCGCCAATCCTGCCATCTTGGTGTCATCTGCAAATTTGCTGATCACACCACCTACTCCCTCTTCCAAATCATTTATATACACTACAAAGAGAAGAGGTCCCAACACTGAGCCCTGTGGCACACCACTAGTGACAGACCTCCAGCTAGAAAAGGACCCCTCCACTACTACTCTCCGCCTCCTCTTTGAAGCCAGTTCTCTACCCATCTAGATACCTGACCACATATCCCATGAACCTACCATGAGGGACCTTGTCAAACGCCTTACTGAAATCCATATAGACGACATCAACGGCTCGTCCTTCGTCAACCGTTTTTGTCACCTCTTCAAAGAATTCTACCAGATTCGTAAGGCAAGATTTCCCCTTTTATCCACATTTCCCCCTTTATCCACATTTCCCCCTTTACCACCATGTTCCCTAACCGGAATTGCACCGGAATGAACCTGCTGAATAAATGTCTGATCGGGAGCTCCAGCTGCTGAAGAGGTGACTTCCCAATGGCTCTGTGACTCAGATCGGGGGCGGGGAGGGGGTGTGGGCGCTGTGCAGGAAGGTGTGAGGCCAGACTATCCTCTGGAGGTGGGAGGGACTGAGGCCAGATCATTCCCTGGGGTGGGGGGAGAGAAGCCAGATCGTTCTCGGGGGGTGGGGGGGAATTAGGCCAGATTATTCTTGGCGGGGGAGGGTAGTGAGGCCAGATTATTCTCTTGGGGGGGGGCGGGTTGTGAGGCCCAATCATCTGGGTTCGATGTATCTCTGGTGGGGGGATTGGGGAGCAGGGGGTCCACTGTCACTCTGCAAGCAATCGGGGGGAGAGGGCAGGGGATCACGATCAGTCTGGATAGTCCACCCCCCCACTACCCACACACATCACTGTCCCCCATATCCAACCCCCAACTACCCACACACATCACTGTCCCCCATATCCAACCCCCAACTACCCACACACATCACTGTCCCCCATATCCACCCTCCCACTACCCACACACATCACTGTCCCCCATATCCAACCCCCAACTACCCACACACATCACTGTCCCCCATATCCACCCTCCCACTACCCACACACATCACTGTTCCCCATATCCAACCCCTCACTACCCACACACATCACTGTCCCCCATATCCACCCTCCCACTACCCACACACATCACTGTCCCCCTTATCCACCCTCCCACTACCCACACACATCACTGTCCCCCATATCCAACCCCCCACTACCCACACACATCACTGTCCCCCATATCCAACCCCCCACTACCCACACACATCACTGTCCCCCATATCCAACCCCCCACTACCCACACACATCACTGTCCCCCATATCCAACCCCCCACTACCCACACACATCACTGTCCCCCATATCCACCCTCCCATTACCCACACACATCACTGCCCCCGTTATCCTCCCCCCCCCACTATCCACTATAAGGGGGACAGTGATGTGTGTGGATAGTGGGGTGGGGTGGATAAGGGTGACAGTGATGTGTGTGGGTAGTGGGGGGGGTGGATAAGGGGGTCAGTGATGTGTGTGGGTAGTGGGGGGGGGGTGGATAAGGGTGACAGTGATGTGTGTGGGTACTGGGGGGGGTGGATTAGAGGGTCAGTGATGTGTGTGGGTAGTGGGGGGGGTGAATAAGAGGGTCAGTGATGTGTGTGGGTAGTGGGGGGGGTGGATAAGGGGGTCAGTGATGTGTGTGGGTAGTGGGGGGGGTGGATAAGGGGGTCAGTGATGTGTGTGGGTAGTGGGGGAGTGGATAAGGGGGTCAGTGATGTGTGTGGGTAGTGGGGGAGTGGATAAGGGGGTCAGTGATGTGTGTGGGTAGTGGGGGAGTGGATAAGGGGGTCAGTGATGTGTGTGGGTAGTGGGGGAGTGGATAAGGGGGTCAGTGATGTGTGTGGGTAGTGGGGGGGGGTGGATAAGGGGGTCAGTGATGTGTGTGGGTAGTGGGGGGGGTGGATAAGGGGGTCAGTGATGTGTGTGGGTAGTGGGGGGGGTGGATAAGGGGGTCAGTGATGTGTGTGGGTAGTGGGGGGGGTGGATAAGGGGGTCAGTGATGTGTGTGGGTAGTGGGGGGGGTGGATAAGGGGGTCAGTGATGTGTGTGGGGCCATCGTTCCCACTGTTCTGACACGGACATGCTTTATTGATTTTTTTCTCACTGCGCATGTGCAGTTCACGGTTCCGATCGTTCCAGCAGCATTAAGCCCTGCTCACAGCGCAAATCAGATCTGCCATTTATTTTCAGGCTGAGTGTGTTTGGCGATGCCTGAAAGCAGATTTCCAAGTCAGGTCTGAATTATGCCCAGATTCAGAACTTGGAATGAAAATGGTAATATCAGGCCCTAGAGTATTGTGAGCAGTTTTGGTCTCCTTTTCTGAGGAAGGATGTTCTTGCTCTCGAGGGAGAGCAGTGAAGGTTTACCAGGCTGATTCCACGTATAGTGGGACTGATGTATGAGGAGAGATTGACCAGGTTAGGATTATTTTCGCTGGAGTTCAGACAAGTGAGGGGGATCTCATAAGAACATAAGAACATAAGAAATAGGAGCAGGAGTAGGCCATCTGGCCCTTCGAGCCTGCCCCGCCATTCAATAAGATCATAGCTGATCTGTCGCTGCTCAGTTCCACCTTCCCGCCTTCTCCCCATAACCCTTAATCCCCTCTCTTATCAAAAACCCATCAACCCGCTTCTTAAAAATATTTAGCGAGGCAGCCTCCACCACTTCAACAGGCAGAGAATTCCAGAGATTCACCACCCTTTGAGTGAAGAAGTTCCTCCTCAACTCCGTTCTAAACTGCCCCCCTTTATCTTGAGGCTGTGCCCCCTAGTCCTACTATCCTTTCTGAGCGGGAAGAGTCTCTCCACCTCTATCCTATCCATCCCATTCATCATCTTATACGTCTCAATGAGATCTCCCCTCATTCTTCTAAACTCTAACGAGTACAAGCCCAGTTTATTCAGCCTCTCCTCATAGCTCAACCCCCTCAACACTGGTATCAGCCTAGTAAACCTCGCAGAGATTTATAAAATTCTAACAGGATTAGACAGGGTCGATGCAGGGAGGATGTTCCTGATGGTGGGGGGAGACCAGAACCAGGGGTCACAGTCTGAGGATTCAGGGTAAACCATTTAGGATGGAGGTGAGGAGACATTTCTTCACCCAGAGAGTGGTGAGCCTGTGGAATTCATTCCCACAGCAAATAGGTGATGCCAAAACATTGAATGTGTTCAATAGGTGCCTGGATATAGCTCTTGGGGAGAATGGGATCAAAGGTTATGGGGGGAAAGCAGGATCAGGCTATTGAGTTGGATAATCAGCCATGATTGGGATGAATGGGGGAGCAGGCTCGAAGGGCTGAATGGCCTCCTCTTGCTCTTATCTGCTCGGTTTCTATGTTACTATGTAAACATTAGCACAAAATAATAATTAAATATGTCAACTATTCACCTATTTTCATTTATCTCTTTTTCCCAGGGTGGAACTAGGGGGCACGGGTTTCAGGTGCGAGGAGAAAGGTTTCAAGGAGATGTACGAGGAAGATTTTTTACACAGAGGGTGGTGGGTGCCTGGAACTCGGGGGAGGGAGTGGAAGTGGATACCATAGTGACTTTTGAGGCGCGTCTCAACAAATCCATAAATAGGATGGGAATAGAGAGATATGGTCCCCAGAAAGGTAGAGGGTTTTAGTTCAATCAGGCAGCATGGTCGGTGCAGGCTTGGAGGGGCCGAAGGGCCTGTTCCTGTGCTGGAATTTTCTTTGTTCTTTGTTTAATATCAACATTATCTGTTTTTAAGGGACTCTCATTTCACTTGACAATTCTTTTCATTCTCCATTGATTCGATTTGATTTTGATTTGATTTCTTGTCACATGTATTGGGATACAGTGAAAAGCTTTGCTTATAAAGAAACAAAGACAAAGCATACCATTCATAGAGTACATAAGGGAGAAGGAAAGGACAGGGCGCAGAATATAGTGTTACAGTCATAGCTACAGCTAACGTGTAGAGAAAGATCACTAATATAAGGCACGTCATTCAAAAGTCTAATGAGTAGACCCACAATGGGGTAGACTCACAATGGGATAGACTGCACTGGGGTAGACCCACAATGGGGTAAACTGCACTGGGGTAGACCCACAATGGGGTAGACTGCACTGGGGTAGACCCACAATGGGGTAAACTGCACTGGGGTAGACCCACAATGGGGTAGACTGCACTGGGGTAGACCCACAATGGGGTAGACTGCACTGGGGTAGACCCACAATGGGGTATACCGCACTGGGGTAGACCCACAATGGGGTATACCGCACTGGGGTAGACCCACAATGGGGTAGACTGCACTGGGGTAGACCCACAATGGGGTAGACCCACAATGGGGTAGACTGCACTGGGGTAGACCCACAATGGGGTAGACTGCACTGGGGTTTGCTGAGTACAGATTCAGCCCCATTTGGTGCTCCACTCTGTGATGCTATTGACTATTGGATAGAGTTTCACACCAGTCATCCAATGAACATGCAGTTGGATGAAATGCTGTCCTATTAGCAGCAAGGTCATGGGAAGGTGCCTATTCGAAGTTAGCAAATATATTAAACAGATGGTTGGTCAGTAATAATCTTCAACCCAATAGACAGATGGAAATGGGCAGACAATGGCAAATGATATTCATTGCTGAGAACTGTGAAGTGATTCATTATCGTAAAATCACAAAATCTACCGCACAGAAGGAGGCCATTCAGCCCATCGAACCTACACCAACAATATCACCCAGGTCCTATCCCCATAACTACATATATTTACCCTACAAATCCCCCTGATTCTAAAAAGCAATTCAATATAGTTGATCAATATAACCCGTGCATCTTTGTAGTGTGGGAGGAAACTGGAGCACCCGGAAGAAACCCACACAGACACGAGGAGAATGTGCAAACTCTACAGGCAGTGACCCGAGCTGGGAATCGAACACGGGTGCCTGATGCTGTGAAGCAGCAGCGCTAACCACTCTGCCACCGTGCCGCATATTAGCTGGGATCTTGTGGAGATAGCAGAAGAACTGCCTCCCAGGATGAAAATGGAGTTGTTGGGGTGGTGGTGAACTCTAAATGATGGATGGCAGAACCTGGGATCATATTTTGGCAGCAGCAGCCAATGGGGAGCAGGGATGTGGTCTGAGGCCAGCAATTGGGAGGGTGGGTCATTGAGCACATTGTGGTGGGCACAGCAAGCGAAACCTGGGCACTCATAGCAAGAGGGATAAAACTGAAACACAGACAGGTTAGATGAAACTTGGATTGTATCTTAGTTAATCCACACTGTATACAGCTCCGCTCTCCAGAAAGTATACAGAAGCACGAGAGAAGGTGTAACATAACTTTATAGGATGGTACCGGATTGAGAGGGTCAACCTAACAGGATAGATTTGCAAAAAGAGACACAAAGATACTTTTAGAGATTTGTTGTATCATTAACCTGTCTTCCTCTAGTTAAACTGTATCATCCCAGATTTCCCTTCATTGGACTAACCTTGTTGATTACATGCTATTCATATGTTGTATGTGGTTAACTCCAAGTGTTGTTTCAAAGAACAAAGAATAGCACAGCACAGGAACAGCCCTTTGGCCCACCAAGCCTGTGCTGATCATGTTGTCCTATCCAGACCAGCCTCCTGTATCCCTGTATTCCCCGCCTGGTCATGTGTCTATCCAGATAAGTCTTAAATGTGGCTAATGTATCTAGCCACCTCACTTGGCAGTGCATTCCAGGCCCCCACCACCCTCTGTGTAAAAAAACATCCCCCCTCACATCTCCACTGAACCATTCCTGCCTTACCTTGAACTTGTGCCCCCTTGTAATTATCATTTTTATCCTGGGGAAAAGCTTCCAACTGTTCCCCCTATCCATACCCCTCATAATTTTATAAACTCCTATCAGGTCGTCCCTGTCTTTCCAGGAAGAACAACCCCAGTTTACCCAATCTCTCCTCATAGCTAATACCCCCCATACCAGGCAACATCCTGATAAACCTTTTCCGCACTCTCTCCAAAGCCTCCATATCCTTCTGTTAGTGTGGTGACCAGAATTGGATGCAGTATTCCAAATGTGGCCGAACCAACGTTTTGTATAACTGTGATATAATTTGATAACTTTTATACTCAGTGCCCCAGCCGATGAAGACAAGCAGGCCACGTGCTTTCTTCACCACCTTTTCCACCTGTGCTGACACTTTCAGAGATCTGTGGACCTGTATTCCCAGATCTCTCTGTGTGTCTATACTCCTGATCATTCTGCCATTTATTTTATAGCTCCCATCAGAATTGGATCTACCAAAATGCATCATCTCGCATTTGTCCAGATTAAATTCCATCTGCCGTTTCTCTGCCCAATTTTCCAGCCTGTCTATATCCTGTTGTATTCTCTGGCAATCTCCATCACTATCCAGCAATCTTAAAATCATCCACAAACTAATCAGACCAGCTACATTTTCTTCCAAGTTATTTATATATATTGTTAGATTAGATTCTCAGTTAGCTATAATCTTATCCACTGCATTCCAGACAGCATAGGCAAATTGACCCATTGCTTGTTTAAGCTAAATTCCTTTTCTGAGCTTTGTTTCATTATCGGTATGCTTTGATCTTATACAAAAACATAGAAAAGTTACAGCACAGAAAGAGGACATTTGACCCATCAGCCCCGATTCAGGGGGTGGGCAAGGCTCGGAGAACGGCAATCTTCGTTGCCCTCGGGTGGGATCATGCCAGTAAAGTTTCGCCGCCCACCGTGTCCTTGCCAGCCCACAGGCACCCAGGCACTCTTTGTAATTCCTGCACCCAGCCCATTGCCCTGTAGCTGTTAAGGTGCAGATCCAGGTACTTTGAGAAAGGGTTTAGGGTCTCTGTCTCCACCACCAACTCGGGCAACGAATTCCAGACACCCACCATCCTCTGCTTATAAAAGTTCTTTCTCATGCCCCTCTACACCTACTGCCATTTATCTTGAATCTAGAACATAGAACATTCCAGCACAGTACAGGCCCTTCGGCCCTTGATGTTGTGCCAACCAGTGGAACCAATCTAATGACCCTCTAACCTAAACTATTCCAATGTTATCCATATGCCTATCCACTGACCATTTGAACGCTCTTAAAGTTGGCAAGTCCACAACTGCTGCAGGCAGGGCATTCCACGCCCTTACTACCCTCTGAGTAAAGAACCTACCTCTGACATCCATCCTATAATTACCACCCCTTAATTTAAAGCTATGCCCCCTCGTGTTAGTCATCACCATCCGAGGAAAAAGGCTCTCACTGTCCACCCTATCCAATCCTTTGATCATCAATAAGGTCACCTCGTAACCTTCTTCTCTCCACTCAAAATAACCTCAAGTCCCTCAGCTTTTCCTCATAAGACCTTCCCACCATACCAGGCAACATCCTGGTAAACCTCCTCTGCACCCTTTCCAATGCCTCACATCTTTCTTATAATGCGGCGACCAGAACTGTACGCAATACTCCAAGTGCAGCTGCACCAGAGTTTGGTACAGTTGTAACATGACCTCACGGCTCCGAAATTCAATCCCTCTACCAATAAAAGCTAACACACCGTATGCCTTCTTAACAACCTTATCAACCTGGGTGCCAACTTTCAGGGAGCTATGCACATGTACCCCGAGATCTCTCTGCTTGTCAACACTACTAAGAGTCCTTCCATTAGCCCTATATTCTGTAATCCTGTTACTCTTACCAAAGTGAATCACCTCACACTTTTCCGTATTAAACTCCATCTGCCACCTCTTGGCCCAGCTCTGCAGCTTATCTATGTCCCTCTGCAAACTGTAACATCCATCCTCACTGTCTACAACTCCTCCAACTTTGGTGTCATCAGCAAATTTACTAATCCATCCTTCTACACCCTCATCTAGGTCATTTATAAAAATGACAAACAGCAGTGGCCCCAAAACAGATCCTTGAGGTACACCACTTGTAACTGAACTCCAAGTTGAATATTTCCCATCAACCACCACCCTCTGTCTTCTATCAGCTAGCCAATTCCTAATCCAAACTGCTAAATCACCCTCAATCCCATGCATCTGCATTTTCTGCAATAGCCTACCATGGGGAACCTTATCAAACACTTTGCTAAAATCCATATACACCACGTCAACTGCCTTACCCTTATCCACCTCTTTGGTCACCTTTTCAAAAATCTCGATAAGGTTTGTGAGGCATGACCTACCCTTCACAAAACTGTGTTGACTATCCTTAATCAATTTATTTCCCTCGACATGATTATAAATCCAATCCCTTATAATTCTTTCCAAAACTTTGCCCACAACAGAAGTAAGGCTCACTGGTCTATAATTCCCAGGATGGTCTCTACTCCCCTTCTTGAACAAGGGGACAACATTTGCTATCCTCCAGTCTTCCGGCACTATACCTGAAGCCAATGACGACATGAAGATCAAAGCCAAAGGCTCTGCAATCTCCTCCCTAGCCTCCCAGAGAATCCAAGGGTAAATCCCATCTGGCCCAGGGGACTTATCTATTTTCACACTCTCAAGAATTGCCAACACCTCCTCCTTATGTACCTCAATCCCTCTAGTCTACTACCTGGTATCTCAGTATTCTCCTCGACTACACTGACTTTTTCCTACGTGAATACTGACGAAAAATACTTATTCAGTGCCTCTCCTATCTCTTCAGGCTCCACGCACAACTTCCCACTGCTGTCTCTGACTGGCCCTAATCTTGCCCTAACCAATCTTTTATTCTTGACATACCTATAGAAAGCTTTAGGGTTTTCCTTGATCCTATCTGCCAAAGTCTTCTCATGTCCTCTTCTAGCTCTTCTTAACTCTCTCTTTAGCTCCTCCCTGGCTAATTTATAACTCTCCAGTGCCCTAACTGAGCCTTCACGTCTCATCTTTACATAAGCCTCCTTCTTCCTCATCACCAGAGATTTAACTTCCTTAGTACACCAGGGTTCCCTCGCTCCACCACTTCCTCCCTGCCTGACAGGTACTGTCCCCTGGTTCTAGAATTCTCCACCAAGTGAAGCAATTTGATCCTGAACACTCCATCTCTTCCCCTCATAGTTTTGTACAGTTCTATCACAGAATTCTAGGATGCAGGAAATCTGTGTGTTTAACATAGAACACTACAGCACAAACAGGCCCTTCGGCCCACGAGTTGCACCGATCACATCAACCCCACCAATCTATAGACCTATCTATAACCCCCAATCCCATTAAACCCCATATACTCATCCAGAAGTCTTTTAAAAGACCCCAGCGAGTTCGCCTCCACCACCGATGACGGCAGCCGATTCCATTCACTCACCACCCTCTGAGTGAAAAACTTACCCCTAACATCACTTCTGTTCTTTCCTCCCCGCACAGGTTTCACTCCAACCTGTAGACACATTCCCCCAACACCAACTGACTTCCATTTTACTGGGGCTCCCCGATAGCAGCTCAATCCACAATGTCAAGGGCAATCATTTTCACCTCACCTCTGGTAGTCAACTCAGTGGATCATGTCTGGACCAAGGTGTACAAAACATGTTTGTAGTGGAAGGAGCACCTTGGGGTGCTATCACTGGCCTTGGTCAAATCCTGAGAGAGAGCCTGAAATAGTGAAGCCTTGCAGTTGAATAAGAATCTTTGGAAATTGACAAAGACACTCTTTCTCTTTGCCTTTCTCAAGTGACCAGCATTCACTGAGTTCCAGTTGGCAATATGAAAACAGACAGGATTCTGACCATTCCTCATCCCACCCACATCACACGTTCCAAGAACCTTCACTTTACACCAGTGTGTGATTAAACAAGGAGCAGGAACTCGGTCACCCCGAGGACTTCAATGTCATCACAGCTGAGAGACACAGTTTCATGATTTTGAACACCTCTAGAATCATAGAATCATACAGCACAGAAGAGATCCTTCAGCCCATCGAGTCTGCACCAACACGTGAGAAACACCTGACCTGTCTATCTAATCCCATTTACCAGCACTTATCCCATAGTCTTGAATGCAATGACGTGCCAAGTGCTCATCCAGGTATGTTTTAAAGTTTGTGAGGCAATCCATCTCCACCACCCTTCCAGGCATACACACCAATCATCACCTCTTAACATTCAATGGTGTAACCATCACTGAATCCCCCACTATCAACATCCTTGGGATTACCATTGACCACAAACTCAACTGGACTCACCACATAAACACAGTGGCTACAAAAACAGGTCAGAGGCTCGGAATTCTTGGATTTCCCAAAGCTTATCCATCATCTACAAGGCACAAGTCAGGATTGTGATGGAATACTCCCCGCTCAGCTGGATGGGTGCAGCTCCCAACAACATTCAAGAAGCTTAACACAATCCAGGACAGAACAGCCCACATCTACAAACATTCAATCCCTCCTCCGCTAACTTTCAGTAGCAGCAGTGTGTATTATCTACAAGATGCACTGCAGCAATTCACCAACATTCCTTAGACAACATCTTCCAAACCCACAATCACTTCCAGCTAGAAGGACAAGGACAGCAGATACATGGGAACACCACCGCCTGCAAGTTTCTCTCCAAGCCACTCACCCCCATTCTGATTAGGAAATATATCGCTATTCCTTCGCAATCACTGGGTTGGAATCCAGGAATTCCCCCCCTAAGGCATTGTGGGTCAACCAACAGCACATGGACTGCAGCGATTCAAGAAGGCAGCTCACCACCACCTTCTCAAGGGGCAACTAGGGATGGGCAATAAATGCTGGCCAGCTAGTGATGCTCATGATCTACAAATTAATTAAAAAATAATTCCAGAACATCGCTACCCTCTGGGTAAAAAAGCTTTTCCTCACATCTCCCCTAAATCTCTCATTAATATTCTCTGCTCTAAGTAGAACGATTCCACTTTCTGTCATCGCTCCATGTAGCTAAGTCTTGTAGTCTTGGCACTGTACTCTGCACTCTTTCCAAGACTTTAATTTCCTTCCTAAAGAAAGTGGGACTCAGAATTGGACCCAGTGCTCTAGCTAAGGCCTAACCTGTGCTTGGTGATTTATTAAGTGTCTTGTTTTTATACTCTACCTATCTCCATTTGTTCAAACTAAGAATCCTGTAAAGTTTTTGAAAATCCTTTACTTATTCTGCCACTTTCAAAGCCTGTGCACAGTCACATCTCTCTCTTCAGGCACCCAGTTTACAACTGGACTATTTTTATTGCATCGCCTCAATCTTCCCACTAAAATTCATCACTTCACACTTAAATACTGTAGTCCCTCAAAATATCTGACTGCCGTTTCAGTTAATGATGATAAATTGTGACAAGTATTAGCATAAAGTAGATGCTTGTGATATGTTGTAGGAACAACTCTCTTGATACCAAGAACACTTGAGTACTCCAAGGAATTTACAGCTCATGCTGTCGGACTGAGCTTTTTTTAACTGGTTCACAGGATGTGAATGTCACTGGAGAGGTCAGTGTTCAATACCCATCACCTTGGAATGGTGGTGTCTGAGACATTGTCAGTAAGGTGTGACTCTGTGAGTGTGACTGGGTCAGGCTGTTGTTTGGTGAGTCTGTGAGACAGCTCTCCCAGTTTAGACATAAGCCCCCAGCTGTTAGTAAGGAGGAGTTTGCAGGGTTGACAGTGCTGGGTTTGCTGCAGTTGTTTCCAGTGCCTCGGTCGATGCTCTGTCCAGTTTCATTCCTTTTACATTTTGTAGTGGTTTTTTACAACAGAGTGGCTTGCTGGGTCATTTCTCTGGACATTTAAGAGTTAACCACATTGCTGTGGGTCCAGAGCCATGTGTAGGCCAGACCAGGGAAGGAGGACAGATTTCCTTCCCTAAACAGCACTTTTATGACATTTGGAAGAAGCCTGGTCACCGTGACACTGGCTTTTAATTGCAGGTGTAATCATTGAATTTAAATTCCAGCAGCTGTCATAGTGGGATTTGAACCCACATCACCAGAATATTTAGCCACTGCCTGCCCGTAATTGGAAAACAATATTTGTGAATAAATACTTTCTAATTTAAATCAGGTTCCACCGATCCTTATTTAAATTGGTTTATTTTGGATAGAAGTCTTTAAAGGTGGAAGCCTATCTGAAGGATATAGTTTGTTCTGTTAAAGGTGACAGATTCTATCGTCCTTTTCTTTGCTGCAATATTGAACATAATGGTCAAACTGTGATGAGCACACAACAATATCCACTCTGTGTCCAGGTGACTGGGAGGAGAGTTCATTCACTCCAGACTCTGAGACACAAACTGATTCCAGTCTATCAGGAAGGATATGTCTGCACTTGAGAAAGGTCTGGGGAGAGGGTGAGACTTTAGACGCGTAGAAACAAATATAGAAAATAGAAGCAGGATAGGCCATTCAGCCCTTCAAGCCTGTTGTAGCATTCATAATGATTGTGGCTGATTATCAAATTAAATCTCACCTCTGCCCCCCTCTGTCCCTGCACCCCCCCCCCCGCACCCCCCCTCCCCCCTCCCCCCCCCCCCCCCACCCCCACCCCCCCATATCCCTTGAACTCTTCAGCCACAAGAGTTATAACATTTTGGCCTCAACTCCATTTTGTGGGTAGGCCATGTGACCATATAAGGTGTCATTGTATAGTCAATACTCTGCAGCAATGTTATCACATAACCGTGTTATTATATTCTAGAGTAATCGTACAGCCATGTAACCATACAGAGATCATACAGTATCTTTTACGTACACATGGTATCATGTTTCCGGTTAATTATGTAGCCATGTTATCATGTAGCGATGTGACCGTATAGCCATGATAATGCAACAATGTCATCACATAACCATGTCATCATGTTCTCTAGCAATCATACAGCCATACTCATATAACTATGTTATTGTATAGGTGTGTTATCATACAAATAAGTTTGGTGAGATTTTTTGCCTCACTTGAATGAAATCAGAAATTCTGACGTCAGCGGATATTTTCGTTCTTTGTCCCTCACTTGCTCCAATTCCATAGCAGGCAGTACGATAAAATTCCAGCGGTTATTTCATACCCATGTTATCATACAGCACATTATATAGCATGTTATCACATATCTATATTATGTTCCCAAGTAATCACACGGTCATGTTATCCTTCAGCAATGGTATCATTTAGCTGTGTTATCAGACAGACATGGTACAGGGTCATAGACATTTGGAGCTCAACTTGTCCATGTCGCCCAGTTTTTACCCCAAAGCTAATCCCATTACCCACATTTGGCCCATATCCCTCTGTACCCATCTAACTATATAAATGCTTTTTAAGAGACAATATTGTACCAGTCTCGACTACCACCTCTGGCTGCTTGTTCCCGACACTCCCCACCCTCTGTGTGAAAAAATTGCCCCTCTGGACACTTTTGTATCTTTCCTCTCTCACCTTCAACCTATCCCCTCTAGTTTTAGACTCCCCCACCTTTGGGAAAAGATATTGTCTATCTATCTTGTCTACATCATTATTTTATAGACCTCTATAAGATCACCCCTCAGCCTCCTACGCTCCAGGGAAAAAAGTCCCAGCCTATTCAGCCTCTCCTTATAACTCAATCCATCAAGTCCCAGTAGCATCCTCGTAAATCTTTTCTACACTCTTTCTAGTTTAATAATATCCTTTCTATAATAGGATGACCAGAATTGTACACAGTATTCCAAGTGTGGCCTTACCAATGTCTTATTCAACAAGACGTCCCAACTCCTGTATTCAATGTTCTGACCAATGAAACCAAGCATGCTGAATGCCTTCTTCACCACTCTGTCCACCTGTGACTCCACTTTCAATGAGCTATGAACCTGTACCCCTAGATCTCTTTGTTCTGTAACTCTCTCCAGCGCCCTACCATTAACTGAGTAAGTCCTGTCCTGGTTCAATCTACCAAAATGCATCACCTCGCATTTATCTAAATTAAACTCCATCTGCCATTCGTCAGCCCACTGGCCCAATTGATCAAGATCCCACTGCAATTGGAGATAACTTTCATCACTGTTCACTATGCCACCAATCTTGGTGTCATCCACAAACTTACTAACCATGCCTCCTATATTCTCATCCAATCATTAATATAAATGACAAATAACAGTGGGCCCAGCACTGATCCCTGAGGCACACCACTGGTCACAGGCCTCCAGTTTGAAAAACAACTCTCTACAACCACCCTCTGGCTTCTTTTATCAAGTCAATTTTGTATCCATTTATATACCTCACCCTGGATCCCATGAGATTTAACTTTATGCAACAACCTACCATGCGGTATCTTGTCAAAGGCCTTGCTAAAGTCCATGTAGACAACATCAACTGCACTGCCCTTATCTACCTTCTTGGTTACCCCTTCAAAACACTCCATTAAATTTGTGAGATATGATTTTCCACTCTCAAAGCCATGCTGACTGTCCCTAATCAGTCCTTGTGACCCTAAATGCCTGTAGATCCTGTCTCTCAAAATACCTTCCAACAATTTACCCACCACAGATGTGAGGCTCACTGGCCTGTAGTTCCCAGGCTTTTCCCTGCAGCCCTTTTTAAACAAAGGCACAACATTTGCCATTCTCCAAACTTCAGGCACCTCCCCCGTGACCATTGATGATTCAGATATCTTTGTTAGGAAATTTTCAATTTCTAGCCTCCCACAACATCCTGGGCTCCATCAGGTCCCAGGGATTTAACTACCTTGGTGCACTTTAAGACTTCCAGCAGCTCCTTCTCTGTAATATGTCACTCCTCAAGACATCAATATTTATTTCCCCAAGTTCCCGAACATCCATGCCTTTCTCAACAGTAAATACCGATGAGAAATATCCATTTAGGATCTCATCCATCTCTTGTGGATCCGCACATAGATTACTTTGTTGGTCCTTAAGAGGCCCTACTCTCTCCCTCGTTACTCTTTTGTTCTTTATGTATTTGTAGAAGCTCTTTGGATTCTCCTTTGCCTTATCTGTCAAAACAATTTCATGTCCCCTTTTTGCCCTCCTGATTTCTCTCTGAATTCTACTCCTATACCCCTCTATACGCTTCAAGAGATTCACTTGATCCCAGCTGCCTATATACGTCATGTGCCTCTTTCTTTTTCTTCACCAGGGCCTCAATATCCTGAGTCACTCAAGGTTCCTGACTTCTGCCAGTCTTGCCCTTCACTCTAAGAGGAATGTTGAACCCTGAACCCTGGTTAACACACTTTTGAAAACTTCCCACTTACCTGATGTCCCTTTTCCTTCCCACAGCCTCCCCCAATTAACTTTTGAAAGTTCCTGTCTAATGATATCAAAATTGGCCTTGCCCCAATTTAGAATTTTAACTTTTGGTCCAGTCCTATCATTCTCCATAGTTATCTTAAAACTAATAAAATTATGGTCACTGGTCCCAAAGTGATCCCTCATTAACACTTCCGTCACCTGCCCTTCCTTATTTCCCAAGAGGAGGTCCCCTCTCTAGTCAGGCCATCCACACAACGAGAAATTCATCCTGAATACACTCAATTAATTTCTCTCCATCCAACCCTCTAATGACTCTGGCTGTCCCAGTCAATGTTGGGAAAGTTAAAATCTCCAACTATTCCCCCCCTCTTTTTCTTGGAGCTATCTGTAATCTCCTTAATTTCCTGCTGACTATTTGGGGGCCTATAGTCCAACCCTATCAAAGTGATTTCCCCTTCTTATTTCTCAATTCTACCCTGCCGTGTTATCACACTGCCCTGTTATCGCACTATTGCATTATCACACTGCCGTGTTTTCACACTGCCCTGTTATCACACTGCCGTGTTATCACACTGCCCCGTTATTGCACTATCGCATTATCACACTGCCCTGTTATCGCACTATTGCATTATCACACTGCCATGTTATCACACTGCCCCGTTATCACACTATCGCATTCACACACTGCCGCGTTATCGCACTATTGCATTATCACACTGCCGTGTTATCACACTGCCCTGTCATTGCACTATCGCATTATCACACTGCCGTGTTATCACACTGCCCCGTTATCGCACTATCGCATTCTCACACTGCCGCGTTATCGCACTATTGCATTATCACACTGCCGTGTTATCACACTGCCCTGTTATCGCACTATCGCATTATCACACTGCCGTGTTATCACATTGCCCCGTTATCGCATTATCACACTGCCGCGTTATCACACTGCCCCGTTATCGCACTATCGCATTATCACACTGCCGTGTTATCACATTGCCCCATTATCGCATTATCACACTGCCGTGTTATCACATTGCCCCGTTATCGCACTATCGCATTATCACACTGCCGCGTTATCACACTGCCCCATTATCGCACTATCGCATTATCACATTGCCCCGTTATCGCACTATCGCATTATCACACTGCCGTGTTATCACACTGCCCCGTTATCGCTCTATCACACTGTAGCACTATCACACCGCTGTGTTATCTATGAATTTGTCTCAATGTGCTGATTTTGGAGTGGGCAGATAATCTTTCTCAAACTGATCATCATCCAGTGATTCGTGCTGGAAATCGCTCTCTGTCCTTTACTCTGTGAATGGATATTGTCACTGCCCAGGTCAGCACATCCGGATGGTCTGGTTTGAGGCAATGGGAGTAATTCTAATTTCTGAAAATAGTGTAAAACAGCTGATATTGCTGCATTAATCTCTCCTCAGTAATATTCAAATCAATGTGGATAGAGAGAAACATTCAGCAGCAGAATCACCCAGATCCACTTTCCACCATTCCCCCCAAGGTGAGTTACCCCTCGTAAGCTGAACTCACACTGTAGCCAATCCCATTCTGTACATACCTGAGGTTTCTATGCTGTAAATATCCATGTATAATTGTCTTGGGGTTCAGACATAGCTCAGCACAACATTGAGGGCCGAAGGGCCTGTACTGTGCTATTGTTCTATGTTCTAGATTTCTGCTTAGCATTGTGGGGCCTGGACCCTGTCTGATCTATACTCACACTCCCATTGCACTCACCCAGGCTCAGGCAATGATTGCCCCATCAGCTTCAGATCCACTAACACAGCACACACACTGCCAATAAACACACCTCCTTACACACTGTACAATACCTTTACACACTCACACATCTAATACACAGGCTCATTTTATCTACACAAATACAAAATATATAGCTGTGTGACAAATTCCAAATCAATAGTCCAGCTGAAAGCTCCCTTTGTGGAGAACATGTTGTGTGTGTTGGTGATTTTTCAGTAATGAAGATCCTAATTGGATTGACACTCTGATCAAGATGAGCAGATTAGCAGTAATTAGGCCCAAGCGAGGGCTCAAACCTCACAGGATATTGATGTCATAATGCCAAGATAGCAAGAAAGATTCTCTCAATTGTTGGAAATTAAAGCTTAGCTTCTTTTTGATGGAACAGCCCAAATATTGAAAGAAGGCTTAGAATCGAGAAACACTCTGAGGAAATTTTAAACAGCCAGACACAGAACATCAACGTAACAGAATCGTAAATAACCAGACACAGAGCAGCAACGTTACAGAATCGTAAATGATCAGACACAGTGCAGCAACGTTACAGAATCGTAAATGATCAGACACAGAACAGCAACGTAACAGAATCGTAAATAATCAGACACAGAACAGCAACGTAACAGAATCGTAAATAATCAGACACAGAACAGCAACGTAACAGAATCGTAAATAATCAGACACAGAACAGCAACGTAACAGAATCGTAAATAATCAGACACAGAACAGCAACGTAACAGAATCGTAAATAATCAGACACAGAACAGCAACATAACAGAATCGTAAATAATCAGACACAGAGCAGCAACGTAACAGAATCGTAAATAATCAGACACAGCGCAGCAATGTAACAGAATCGTAAATAATCAGACACAGAACAGCAATGTAACAGAATCGTAAATAATCAGACACAGCGCAGCAACGTAACAGAATCGTAAATAATCAGACACAGAACAGCAACGTAACAGAATCGTAAATAATCAGACACAGCGCAGCAACGTAACAGAATCATAAATAATCAGACACAGAACAGCAACGTAACAGAATCGTAAATAATCAGACACAGCGCAGCAACATAACAGAATCGTAAATAATCAAACGCATAGCAGCAACATAACAGAATCATAAATAACCAGACGTAGAGCAGCAACGTAACAGAATCGTAAATAATCCGACACAGAGCAGCAACGTAACAGAGTCGTAAATAACCAGACACAGAGCAGCAACATAACAGAATCGTAAATAATCAGACACAGAACAGCAACGTAACAGAATCGTAAATAATCAGACACAGCGCAGCAACGTAACAGAATCGTAAATAATCAAACGCATAGCAGCAACATAACAGAATCGTAAATAATCAGAGACAGAGCAGCAACGTAACAGAATCGTAAATAATCCGACACAGAGCAGCAACGTAACAGAGTCGTAAATAACCAGACACAGAGCAGCAACGTAACAGAATCGTAAATAATCAGACACAGAGCAGTAACGTAACAGAATCATAAATAATCAGAGAAAGAGCAGCAACGTAACAGAATCGTAAATAACCAGACACAGAGCAGCAACGTAACAGAATCGTAAATATCCACGGACACAGAACATCAACGTAACAGAATCGTAAATAACCAGAGACAGAGCAGCAACGTAACAGAATCGTAAATAATCAGACACAGAGCAGTAACATAACAGAATCGTAAATAATCCGACACAGAGCAGCAACGTAACAGAGTCGTAAATAACCAGACACAGAGCAGCAACGTAATAGAATCGTAAATAATCAGACACAGAGCAGTAACGTAACAGAATCGTAAATAATCAGACACAGAGCAGCAACGTAACAGAATCGTAAATAACCAGACACAGAGCAGCAACGTAACAGAATCTTAAATATCCACGGACACAGAACAGCAACGTGACAGAATCGTAAATAATCAGACACGAAGCAGCAACATAACAGAATTGTAAATATCCAGACACAGAATATCAACGTAACAGAATCGTAAATAATCAGACACAGAGCAGCAACGTTACAGAATCGTAAATAATCAGACAGAGCAGCAACGTAACAGAATCGTAAATAATCAAACACATAGCAGCAACGTAACAGAATCGTAAATAATCCGACACAGAGCAGCAACGTAACAGAGTCGTAAATAACCAGACACAGAGCAGCAACGTAACAGAATCGTAAATAATCAGACACAGAGCAGCAACGTAACAGAGTCGTAAATAACCAGACACAGAGCAGCAACGTAACAGAATCGTAAATAATCAGACACAGAGCAGTAACGTAACAGAATCATAAATAATCAGAGACAGAGCAGCAACGTAACAGAATCGTAAATAACCAGACACAGAGCAGCAACATAACAGAATCGTAAATATCCACGGACACAGAACAGCAACGTAACAGAATCGTAAATAATCAGAGACAGAGCAGCAACGGAACAGAATCGTAAATAATCAGACAGAGCAGCAACGTAACAGATTCGTAAATATCCACGGACACAGAACAGCAACGTAACATAATCGTAAGTAATAGTCCTTCCTACCATTCTTCCTACCAAAGTGGACCACCTCACACTTGACAACATTAAATTCCATTTGCCAGTTCCTGGCCCATTCGCCCAGCCTATCTAGATCCTTCTGCAGACTCTCCACACCCTCTGCACAATTTGCCTTTCCCCCAATCTTGATGTCATCAGCAAATTTCGACACCCTGCACTCGGTTCCCTCCTCCAGATCATCTATATAAATGGTAAAAAGCTGAGGCCCCAGGTCTTGCTGCAGCTGTATAGGGCATTGGTGAGGCCGCAGCTGGAGTACTGTGTGCAGTTTTGGGCGCCGCACCTGCGCAAGGATATTTTGGCCCTGGAGGGAGTGCAGAGGAGGTTTACTAGGCTGATACCGGAGTTGAGGGGATTGAGCTATGAGGAGAGGCTGAATAAACTAGGCTTGTACTCGTTAGAGTTTAGAAGAATGAGGGGAGATCTCATTGAGACGTATAAGATGATGAATGGGATGGATAGGATAGAGGTGGAGAGACTCTTCCCGCTCAAAAAAGACAGTAGGACTAGGGGGCACAGCCTCAAGATAAAGGGGGGGCGGTTTAGAACAGAGTTGAGGAGGAACTTCTTCACTCAAAGGGTGGTGAATCTCTGGAATTCTCTGCCTGTTGAAGTGGTGGAGGCTGCCTCGCTAAATATTTTTAAGACACGGGTTGATGGGTTTTTGATAAGAGAAGGGATTAAGGGTTATGGGGAGAGGGCGGGAAGGTGGAGCTGAGCCATGACTGATCAGCCATGATCTTATTGAATGGCGGGGCAGGCTCGAAGGGCTCGATGGCCTACTCCTGCTCCTATTTCTTATGTTCTTATGTTCTTATAGGTTCTTGACTAATAAGGGGATCGGGGTTATGGGGAAAAGGCAGGAGAAATATCAGCCATGATTGAATGGCGGAACAGACTCAATGGGCCGAGTGGCCTCGTTCTGTTCCTGTGTCTTAGGGTCTTATTCTCCCCCACTCCCCATGTTCTCTCCCATTCCCGGGGTAGTAATGGGGATAGTAAGCAAGTAGACACGGCTAAATCCGTTAAATCCATCGCGTCCATTTCAGCTCAGATGTTCCAATGACAGGAGGAAGAGAGAGGCTGGTCCTGGATGTCTTTCCAAAGCTCCCAACGTGTTGGGCACTAATCGTTCCTGAGAATTTGAGGTTTTTAAATGGCCTCAGTGTTTTGTCAGGATCAGATTCCTACATAGGTTTGGTATGACACCGGTTAACCACGCAGGGCAATTCCCATGATCCTTTAACAATACCTTACCCACTTTTAAATGTCCCTCACGGCTGGTGTTGTGGGCTCAGCCCTGGGCATCTTGGTGCCTCCCCCTCTGCTTCAGGCAGATCAGACTCAACCTGGAGTTGTCTGCGCGCACACAGCCCAGTGAGGCTGTTCCGGGAGTTTCACAGCGGGTCCACCTTGGGAATTGGAGCAGGAGAGGGACGGGCCGTGGAAAAGTCCATTGGCCTCAGGTGGGATTTTACGGTTTCAGGATGAGCACGGCTGTAAAATCCCACCCCTTAACTCCTGGATTGATGTGGGAGCTGAGGCTCCTTTGATTGCCCACACCTTCTTCTCTAAAGGGTGTACATCAGACTTATCTTCTCTGTAACCCAGATAGATCACTTGCGGGGGGGCCTAGAATACAGGCTTTTCCCTTCTTATGTGTACATCGATGTCAGAGCATTTTTTAGAGACTAAGTGTTAAGGTAGCTTTTACCTGATGGATTTCCCTTCTTAATTACAAAGATTCACAGAGACAAGTATTCTAGTTAAATATGTAGCTTTATTTTCCAAGTTTGGTCAATGTACAATGGAAGGGATTTGGGGCAGTTCCAAATCACTTTGAAATTATAACACTCTCACTTTTACAATTACACAATTTTCAAAAGCCATTTGCCCCCAGCCAGGTATGAGAGCACGGGGCTACATGAGTTTGTGGACTTTGAAAGTCTTTCTCACAGTCAGCTGACTCTCGGCTGGGTGACACAGAGGTTAGCGCTGCTGCCTTACAGCACCAGAGACCCAGGTTCAATTCTCAGCTTGGGTCACTGTCTGTGAGGAGTTTTCATGTTTGCCCCATGTCAGTGTGGGTTTCCTCCAGATGCTCTTGTTTCTTCCCACAGTCCAAAAGATGTACCGGTTAGGTGAATTGGCCATACTGAATTCTCCCTCAGTGTATCTGAACAGGCAGCAGAATGTAGCGACTGGGGGATTTTCACAGTAACTTCATTGCAGTGTGAATGTAAGCCTATTTGTGATTAATAAATAAACTTTACTTTTCTTATCTGGTGTAATGTGTATCCTATTCATGAGAACTATCTGGGACCCCTGGTTTGTCCCTGATTAGTGAATATTATATTCATTAGGATTGTCTGGAGACACTGAAGTGAGTTGCTCTTCCCTTTGCTTAGTAGCTGCATTGTTCCGAGGAATGTGGTTCATTTTACTTGATTACATCCCATAATGCCTTAGAGCAGTGTGTTTTTAGCCAAGGTGTATGCTTTTGATCCAGAATATAATGTGTTTTCAAAAGTACGTGTCTAAATTCTCTAACAATGGTTATATGTGTCTCTGAAAAAACAGTACCTTTGTAAACTATATTCCAGGCACTTTGTGACTTTCCTATCCTGTATTCACTTTGATCTAATCCACCCTGATCTGTTAGTCTTTTAATCCCAAATTATTTTATTATAACTCCCTCTTATATGAACCCCCCCCCCCCCCCCCCCCCCCCCCCCCCCGTCCTTTTGGCCCTTGGCTAGCCCAAGATTAGGCCACTAAATGAACCTTTTCAAGAAAGTATTCTTGGGCCCAGGAGGATTATTTGGCCTCAGGGGGCTCAGGACTGCCATTATCCTTGCTGCGCGCTGTGTGGATTTGACTGCTTCTGCACAGCAGTATTATAAGGAATGCTAAGATATCAATGAATAAGAACACAATCCCTTATATGATTGATGTTGCCAGGGAGCCGAGGCAGCCCAAAGCCCAGTCCCAGAGAGGGAAGGATGGAGGCTGCTTCAATCTTTCAGCCTCTTCTTAAATATGGCCAGTTGGATCAGCTATGGACCCTGAATGATTGGGTATATTTGTACAACACTCTGGTCCAGTTAAGGCAAGAGTTTCAGCCCTGGCTGCCAGGACAAAATCCAGTGCCGTATGACACTGATGTACCTCAGTGCTGATAGTAACCATCTCACTGATAATAGTAAGGGCAAAGATTATATCATTGGCAGCTTCTTCCAGGACCGAGATGATGACAGTGTTTTCTTGTGCCAACCTCCTGGATCCCACACCAGGGGTGCACAGTGGAAACAAGCCTCTGCTCTCATGATGGCATCACACCAGAGAAGGAGGCTGGGGGAAATGATAAATGTACGGGACTGCATATCGAAGGTAACCTGACCCCCTGCACTTGGCAGCGAGACGAGGGTGTGCCACAATCCAATACGTACCATTGAGGGTCGGGTAAGTGCTGTTCCCATTGAAGCAATAAGAGATGAGGCCAATCGCCATTGGCCGTATCCATACATAACCAGCTGCTCGGATTCACAGAGTGGTGACATTCGCTCATGCTGAAATCACCCCCAGGGCCTTCCTTACTCTCAGCACACACTATCACCTTTGGTTTTAGTACCATTAGTTTCAGGGTGAAGCTGGGAGCTGAGCTGGTTGTGTTAAAGCTGGATGTATACCTCTACATGTTACCCAGCGCACCAGTACAGGGTGGACTGGGTAAAACCCAAGCCTGTCAGAAGCACTGGGATAACCTGTGCCCTTTCCCTGGGTCCCTGAAGGGCAAGTTGGTTTCACAAGATGAATGCAGACCATGGCAAGGGCATTGCTGGCAAGGTATTTGGTCCCTCAGCGTGTGGGGGGATGTGCCAACAAACCCAACACCATAGATTGGGAGTTTGACAGGTGACATGGTAAGGTCCCCCATGCAAGACTTCTTGAGAAGGTGAGAGGGCATGGGATCCAAGGGCCTGTTTGTGCTGTAATGTTCTATGGTAAGTGTTAATGGGCAGCTCCCAAGGGAAGCTACAGGTGGCTTTAGGGAACGGCTTTACCTGAGTCAAAAACAGTAAACTTAACAAGATACAAAGAGAAAAACACGTAATCAACTCACACAAATTCAATCAGCCATTTTAATGAAAGCCATCACCAAGAATGATAACGAGGAACAGGGATTAATTAAGAGTTTAAAACTGGAAGGAGACTTGCTTACATCCTTCAGTCAATGTGGATTTGTCATAGCTGGCCTTGAAAATAAACATAATTATATAGAAATGTCTAATAGTCTTTGAAATCTGTGAATTGCAGAGTATTGGTTGTCATGGTTACCGGAAGCTGGAAGGTAACCTTGTTATAAATAAATAATTCACATTCGAAAAGTTCGGAAGAAGAGAGTTTTTATTTCAAGGTCAACACTGTGACATCTTATTGATCTGGCATTAAATTCCAGCCTGAGAGAGAGAGAGCCTCCAGTTACCGGCCAGAGTTAAAAGGTATAGAATTCACAATCTCCAAGCAATGTATGACATTAGCAAGTCAGTCGTTCTCCATCTGCAGAATGCCTCACGGGGAATTTCAATGTGAACAAGCAAAAACTTCAAACAAACTAAACCCTGCTCCAACAACGGCAGCACACAAGAGCCTCAGATTCATTCCCTGAAGTTTATCATTTTAACGAGATAAATGTTCAGGTGAACATTCAGGGAAATGACACCTCAGAGATCGTTTACTCTGCATCGTATAATCATTGAATAGTTACAATGCAGAAGGAGGCCATTCAGTCTGTTATGTCCCTGTGGAAGCAATCCAATAAGTATCACTCGCTTGTCTTTTCCCCACAGCCCTGAAAATCTTTTCTTTGTCTAATTATCCAATTCCATCTTGAATACCGTAATTAAAACTATCTCCACCACACTCTCAGACAGTACATTCCAGATCCTAATCACTCACTGTGTGAATCTGTCTCCACCACACTCTCGGACAGTACATCCCAGATCCTAACCACTCGCTGTGTGAATCTGTCTCCACCACACTCTCGGACAGTACATCCCAGATCCTAACCACTCGCTGTGTGAATCAGTCTCCACCACACTCTCGGACAGTACATTCCAGATCCTAACCACTCGCTGTGTGAATCTGTCTCCACCACACTCTCAGACAGTACATTCCAGATCCTAACCACTCACTGTGTGAATCTGTCTCCACCACACTCTCAGACAGTACATTCCAGATCCTAACCACTCACTGTGTGAATCTGTCTCCACCACACTCTCAGACCGTACATTCCAGATCCTAACCACTCGCTGTGTGAATCTGTCTCCACCACACTCTCAGACAGTACATTCCAGATCCTAACCACTCACTGTGTGAATCTGTCTCCACCACACTCTCAGACCGTACATTCCAGATCCTAACCACTCGCTGTGTGAATCTGTCTCCACCACACTCTCAGACAGTACATTCCAGATCCTAACCACTCACTGTGTGAATCTGTCTCCACCACACTCTCAGACAGTACATTCCAGATCCTAATCACTCGCTGTGTGAATCTGTCTCCACCACACTCTCAGACAGTACATTCCAGATCCTAACCACTCACTGTGTGAATCTGTCTCCACCACACTCTCAGACAGTACATTCCAGATCCTAACCACTCACTGGGCCCTATTTTACCATTTTGATTCTAAGTGCTGGGTGGAGTTGAAACTAACTGTTAGACCTGTTCTCTGGCGCCCCCGTATGAACTGTTCCCTGCTCCCCTGGCACATCCCTCCTGGGCCGGATAATATCAGACACTGAACAGTAACAAAATACAATCGGAGGGGATTTTCACAGTAACTTCATTGCAGTGTTAATGTAAGCTCACTTATGACGCTAATAAATAAACATTTTAAAAAAGTCAAAACTTAAACTTTACATTACAAAAGGCCAAGGACGGACATGTGGGCAGGAGAGCAGGATGGTGTTGAAGCGACAGAAAGGTCAGGGTCCTGCTTGTGGACAGACTGAAGGTATTCAGCAAAGTGGTCACCCAGTCTGCATTTGGTCTTTCTGCTGCAGAGTAGACTGCATTGGGAGTGGCAAATGCAACAGACCAGGTTGGAGGAGCTGCATATGAAGCACTACTTCACCTGGAAGGAGTGTTTAGGACCTGAGACAGTGAGCAGGGAGGAGGTAATGGGGCAGGAGCTGCACCTTCTAAGATTGCATTGGGAAGGTGCTGTGGGCTCGCTCAGCTCTTGCCTGCATTGTGAGTAACAACGGACAAGAAATCTTCCAACATCTGTCCGAGTTTCCCAATGTAGATCCCTGAGAGGATAGAGTTCCTGCTGGAAGCTGTGGGTGCTGCACTGAGTGCAGGGAGCTGGGGGAAAGTGTTGATTATAGTATAGTAATAATAGCAAGGGCTAAGTGAGAGAGTGGATGGAACTACAGGCAAAAAGCAGCACTGGAACCACAGACTGACCCCTGGAGAGAACAGAGACTGTGCCCCCTGAACCTCTCTGGCCAATCTCAAAACAACTCAGTGACAGACTGCACCCTCCAACGGCCCAATCCCTGTGATGAGGGCAAGTTCACATCAGCACCGAGAGAGGGAGAGAGGAAAAGGCAGGAACTGGCAATCCCATTTTCTGATTTACGATGCTTCCCCTGCTGCGTTGAACCTGCAGCTTTGTAGACAGAGTCTGATAAGCTCAATGCTCATGTGTAACGGCCAACTGAATACAATGGAGCAGCAACCAAACCTGTTCCATGGGCAAGGTTTACTTTTCCCAGAGTTAATGCACAGGCACTGGCCAGAGTGGGAATTGTGGCTGATTTTCCACCTTCCTGTGTTTGGATCATCTTCACTGCCATCCCGGATTTCATATCTTCATCCACGTGAGAACTCGGGTTCCTGTTTAAAGATTTACAACAAAACTTCTTGTGACAGCGTGGAACGAGACTGTTTGGTCTATTGTGGTTCTGGCAGCGTTTAGAAAGAGCCCTGCTTTAGTCTGAGTTTATTCAGACATCTGAGCATTTCTCTTTTTCCAGGGCTTTACTCAATTCCCCTTAGAAAGTTATGAATGAATCAGCTTCCACCGCCCTTTCAGACACATTCCAGATCGGAACAACGTGAATAATTAATTATTTTCTCTCTTCCCGTTCTCTGGATCTTGTCAGTGATCTCACATATTAACCCTTCTGCCACTGACAACTCATTCTGTACACTTAACAAGTTTCAGCCCCTCCATCAAATCTCCCCTAATCTTCTCTAAAGCACACCGAAAGCTCGTGCTACCAAATAAACCTGTTGGACTTTAACCTGGCGTTGTGAGACTTCTTACTGTGCCCACCCCAATCCAACGCTGGCATCTCTACTGTAAGGAGAAGAATCCCAGCTTCCCTAATTCCTAAAGTCCCACACCAAGAAACCATTCAAGTAAAAGTCTACATTTACTTTATGATCTTGAGGTTCTTCGTGCAGTGTGAGGCCCAGAGTTAAATACACTTCAGGTTGTGACCGAGACAGTGTTTTAAAAAGATTTAGCACAACTCTTTTGTGTTTCACATTGAATTTTTCCTTGATCTTTCCTAATAATTTTCTCATGATATTATGATCACTGTTTCCAACATACTCCCCCACTGAAACATGCCATCCACTTCACTCCCCATGCAGCATTGCTCCCTTCCTTACTGGGCTGGAAACGTACTGATCGTGAGAGTTGTACATATCTCAGGCATTCAGACCCTCTTTGTCTTTCACATTGTTATTGTCACGGTTCATCTTGGGACATCTGATGTCCCACATTATCACTACAGAAATCATTGCATCTTTCTGCAATTTACCACAAAACCTCCTTCCTACAATCTATTACATATACCCACAGTAACATAATAGCTCCTAACCTGTTCCTTAACTCCAGCCAAACACCTCATACATATTCATACATTTTATTCCTTCCCTGTCCTTCCTGAATTTGTTGTAATTAGGAATGTTTACTGCCCACTTTCCCTTGTTGAACAAGATCTTCACTGTCACTAGATCAGAATCTGATCTGGCTATTGGTGCCTCATCAGCTGTAGTTCAGCTCATACACTCTCAACCCAATATAGTTTGCCTCATTTATCTCCCGCCTCTTGTTTCCTCCATTCCAATACTGTTTGCCTCTCTGTTTTCCTTCTATTTCCACACAAATGCTTTATCATAGTGTCCCACCACTCACCCACAGCACCAGTTAATCTTCTTGCATTTATGTAGCACCTTTCACCACCCCAGGATATCCCAGAGCAATCGAGGGGGATGAGTACTTTTTGAAGCATGGTCATGATAGTGAGGTAATAAAGAGGGTTGTAAGCTCTACAAACAGCCATGAGATCATGAGCACTCCCTCAGTACTGACCCTCTGACAGTGTGGCACTCCCTCAGTCCTATGGTTGGCACAGTCTGAAAGAACCAATCCACTTCCCGGTTTTTACATATGAACATAAGAACATAAGAAATAGGAACAGGAGTAGGCCATCTAGCCCTTCGAGCCTGCCCCGCCATACAATAAGATCATGGCTGATCTGTCGTGTCCCAGTTCCCGCCCTCTCCCCATAACCCTTAATCCCTTCTCTTATCAAAAACCCATCAACCCGCGTCTTAAAAATATTTAGCGAGGCAGCCTCCACCACTTCAACAGGCAGAGAATTCCAGAGATTCACCACCCTTTGAGTGAAGAAGTTCCTCCTGAACTCCGTTCTAAACCGCCCCCCCTTTATCTTGAGGCTGTGCCCCCTAGTCCTACTGTCTTTTTTGAGCGGGAAGAGTCTCTCCACCTCTATCCTATCCATCCCATTCTTCATCTTATACGTCTCAATGAGATCTTCCCTCATTCTTCTAAACTCTAACGAGTACAAGCCTAGTTTATTCAGCCTCTCCTCATAGCTCAACCCCCTCAACTCCGGTATCAGCCTAGTAAACCTCCTCTGCACTCCCTCCAAGGCCAAAATATCCTTGCGTAAGTGCGGCGCCCAAAACTGCACACAGTACTCCAGCTGCGGCCTCACCAATGCCCTATACAGCTGCAGCAAGACCTCCCTACTTTTATATTCAATCCCCCTTGCTATGAAGGCCAGCATCCCATTCACCTTCCTGACCACCTGCTGCACCTGCAAGCTGGGTTTTTGCGACTCATGCACAAGGACCCCGAGGTCCCTCTGCACCGTCGCCTGCTGCAGTTTTTCGCCCCGTAAGTAATAGTCCTTCCTACCATTATTCCTACCAAAGTGGACCACCTCACACTTGCCAACATTAAATTCCATTTGCCATTTCCTGGACCATTCGCCCAGCCTATCTAGATCCTTCTGCAGACTCTCCACACCCTCCACACAATTTGCCGTTCCCCCAATCTTGGTGTCATCTGCAAATTTCGACACCCTGCACTCGGTTCCCTCCTCCAGATCATCTATATAAATGGTAAATTGGATTAGTAAGTTTGCTGATGACACCAAAGTCGGAGGTGTGGTAGATTGTGAGGAACGGTGTCATAGTTTGCAGGGAGACTTAGATAGGTAGCAGAGCTGGGCTGAGAGGTGGCGGATGGAGTTTAATGCGGAGAAATGTAAGTTAATTCACTTTGGTAGGAATAACAGATGTGTTGAGTATAAGGCTAACGGGAGGACTTTGAATAGTGTGGATGATCAGAGGGATCTAGGTGTATGTGTACATAGATCCCTGAAAGTTGGGAATCAAGTAGATAAGGTTGTTAAGAAGGCATACGGTGTCTTGGCGTTTATTGGTAGTGGGATTGAATTTAGGAGTCGCAGCGTCATGATGCAACTGTACACAACTCTGGTGCGGCCACACTTGGAGTTTTGTGTGCAGTTCTGGTCCCCACATTACAGGAAGGATGTAGAGGCTTTGGAGAGGGTGCAGAGGAGGTTTACCAGGATGTTGCCTGGTATGGAGGGGAGATCCTATGAGGAGAGACTGAGAGATTTGGGGTTGTTTTCGCTGGAAAGAAGGTGGCTAAGAGGGGATCTCATTGAAACATATAAGATGATTATATAAGACGGATCAGCCATGATCTTATTGAATGGCGGGGCAGGCTCGAAGGGCCAGATGGCCTACTCCTGCTCCTATTTCTTATGTTCTTATGTTCTTATGATTAGAGGTTTAGACAGGGTAGATAGTGATAGCCTTTTTCCGAGGATGGAGAAAACTAGCACGAGGGGGCACGACTTTAAATTAAGGGGGGGTAGTTATAGGACTGATGTCAGGGGTAGGTTCTTTACCCAGAGGGTGGTGAGGGACTGGAATGCCCTGCCAGCTGCAGTTGTAAATGCACCTAGTTTGGGGGCGTTTAAGAGATCTGTGGATAGGTTTATGGACGAAAAGGGATTGGTTTAGGCTAGTGGGTCATTGTTTTGTAACTGGTCGGCGCAACATCGTGGGCCGAAGGGCCTGTTCTGTGCTGTAATGTTCTATGTTCTATGTTCTAAATAGCTGAGGCTCCAGCACCGACCCCTGGGGCACTCCACTAGTCACCATCCGCCAATCCGAATAGCACCCATTGACCCCCACTCTCTGCCTCCTATTTGACAACCAATCCTCTATCCACGCTAACACCCTACTCCCAACTCCATGTCCCTCTACCCTCTGCAATAACCTCTTATGAGGTACTTTGTCAAACGCCTTCTGAAAATCTAGAAAGACCACATCCACCGGCTCTCCTCTATCCACCGCCCTAGACACATCCTCATAGAACTCCAGTAAATTTGGCAGACACGACTTCCCTTTAATGAAACCGTGCTGCGTCTGCTCTATCAAGCAATTCCCTTCAAGATGCCTCGCAATTTCCTCCTTAATGACAGATTCTAACATTTTACCTACCACAGACGTTAAACTAACCGGCCTATAATTCCCCGCCTTTTGCCTGGCACCCTTCTTAAACAACAGCGTAACATTAGCCGTTTTCCAATCTTCCAGCACTTCCCCAGAATCCAGCGACGTCTGGAAAATAACCACCAAGGCATCCACTATAACCTCCGCCATTTCTTTCAGAACCCTCGGATGCATTCCATCCGGTCCTGGGGACTTGTCCACAATCAGCCCCTCCAGTATGTCGAGCACCGCCTCTCGAGTAACAGTAATGTCATTAAGACCCTCCAGTCCTACCACCTTTCCATCGCTAACACCCTCCCAGCTTCATAGTTTATCCTACCCTTCTTTATCAACTTCTTTGTCAATCTTTGTTGACATTTAAACCTCTCCCAATCCTCTTCTCGCCCACTACTCTTAGCTACTCTAAATTCCTCCGCTTTTAATTTAACACTTTCCTTCACCTCCTTCGTTATCCACGGCTTATTACCTCCCTTCCTACTATCCTTTTTGACCATCGGAATAAATTTCTGTTGAGCACCATGAAAGATCTCCTTAAAGATCCTCCACTGCTCCTCAGCAGACCCTCCCTCCAACGCGTTCCCCCAGTCCACATTCACCAATTCTTCTCTCATCCTACCGTACTCCCCTCTATTCAAACAAAGGACGCGTGTCCGGGAACCCACTTTCTCCTCCTCCATCTGCACCAGAAACTCCACCATACAATGATCACTCTCCCCAAGAGGATCCTTCACCGCAAGGTCCCTAATTCTACCCACCTCATTACATAGCACCAGATCCAAGATAGCTCGCTCCCTCGTCGGCTCCAACACACACTGTTCAAGGAAATTATCCCGGCAGCATTCCAAGAACTCCTCCTCGAGCCCACCGCATCCAACATGGGTCAACCAATCAATATGCAGATTGAAATCCCCCATAACTACGGCCGTCCCATTCCTGCACGCTGCACTTATTTGCACGTTAACAGCCCGCCCCACCTCCAGATCATTCTTCGGGGGCCTATAGACGACACCCACCAGCGTCTTCCTCCCTTTGCTGTTCCTAATCTCTACCCACAACGATTCCACCTTCTGCTCCTTGGCTCCAATATCATCCCTTGCTACCACCTTGATGCTATCCTTAATCAGCAGAGCTACGCCCCCCCCTTTTCCCTCCTGCCTATCCTTCCTAAACACTTGATACCCCTGTACATTCAGCTCCCAATCCCTGTCACCTTGCAGCCACGTCTCTGTAATGGCCACCAGATCATATCCATTTGTGTCGATCTGCGCCACCAGCTCATCCACTTTATTCCGAATGCTTTGTGCATTCAGATAAAGCGCTTTCATCGGCCTCGCAGGTGGAGGAGGTGGTCAAGAAGGCGTATGGTGTACTGGCCTTCATTAATCGAGGGATTGAGTTTAGGAGTCGGGAGGTAATGCTGCAACTTTACAGGACCCTTGTCAGGCCTCATTTGGAGTACTGTGCGCAGTTCTGGTCGCCTCACTATAGGAAAGACGTAGAAGCTATTGAAAGGGTGCAGAGGAGATTTACAAGGATGTTGCCTGGACTGGGAGGCATGCCTTATGAAGATAGGTTGAGGGAGCTGGGACTCTTTTCCCTGGAGAGGCGAAGGTTGAGAGGCGACCTGATAGAAGTTTATAAAATGTTGAGAGGAATAGATAGGGTGGACTCTCAGAGGCTATTTCCCCGGGTTGAAATGGTCGCTACGAGAGGACACAGATTTAAGGTGCGGGGAGGGAAGTACAGAGGTGATGTTAGGGGTAAGTTTTTCACTCAGAGGGTGGTGAGTGATTGGAATCGGCTGCCGTCGTCGGTGGTGGAGGCGAACTCGCTGGGGTCTTTTAAAAGACTTCTGGATGAGTATATGGGGTTTAATGGGATTGGGGGTTATAGATAGGTCTATAGATTGGTGGGGTTGATGCGATCGGCACAACTCGAGGGCCGAAGGGCCTGTTTGTGCTGTAATATTCTATGTTCTATCCCAGCCTTCACCTGGACCCTATTTGCTGTAACGCCACCAACCATACTCACGCCCCCTACTCCCTCTATTATTGGGACATCCTCGGCCTCTTCCCTTACCTGTACCCTCTCCTTAACTTTAGACCTCGTAACATCACCTACCCTCGCACCCTCTCCCCCCCTAATTAGTTTAAAGCCCTGTCTACAGTCCTCTTTACTCGATTCGCCAGCACTCTGGTCCCAGCACAGTTCAGACCAACCCCATCCCGCCCGAACAGGTCCCACCTACCCCAATACTGGTGCCAATGCCCCATAAATTCAAACCCATTCCTCCCACACCAATCCCTGAGCCACCCATTTACTTCCTTTATCCTATCAACCCTACGCCCGTCTGCCCTCGGTTCAGGCAGTAGCCCAGAGATAACCACCTTGTCAGTTCTACTTTTTAATTCCATTCCCAGCTTTTCGCAAATTATTCACGTCCTCCTCCGTGAAGACAGAAACAAAAAAGTTATTCAATACCTTAGCCATATCCCCATCCCCTACCACTAGGTCCCCTTTCTCATCCTCTAAAGGACCAACGTTCACCCTAGCCAGCCTCTTCCTTTTTATACGTGACAGTGAATCTAACTAGCAGAAAAACAGTGTTCAGACTCTCACCTTTGCGAAGGATGTTTTTGAACACGGATTTTATCTCTTGGTTCTGATTTTTCAATGCTAATAGTTTTCAGATTTCTTTCCAAACCCTGAAGGCCATGTTTGAAAATGTTAAGTTGTGAGGAAGATTCCAGTCATTCATCTGGATCATGTACTGAAGGAATTGGATATGTTTCTTTAATGTCGGGGAAATCTGCATTGTGTTTTAGCTGCAGTATGAAAGAGCTCCTGGTGGAAGGGGATTTGAGAAGAGCTGATGTTTTGGCGATGGTGAGGTTTAATGAGGTGTTGTTGCAGAATGCTGTGACTGTGAAAAGTGAGACAGAGCTCACAGACTCTCTGTGCGTCTGTGCTACGTGCAGCCATTCCACCCTCCACTTCCCGTCTGTCCAGCTCATTGAGGCCTCCCTCCAGTGTTTTATCCTCTCCTCTTTCCTGCTGCAGCTTCACTGGATCCTCTCCAGCCCCTCACCAAGTGGCCTTTCTACCTCAATGAGAACCAGTCATGGAAGTTTACAGCATGGAAATAGGCCCTTCTGCCCAACCTATCAATGCCACCCCTTTTTATTAAACCCCTAATTACCCACGTTTGCCCCATATCCCTCTATACCCATTGTACCCATGCAACTATCTAAATGCTTTTTAAAAGTTAAGATTGTACCTACTACCTCTGGCAGCTTGTTCCAGACACTCACCACCCTCTGTGTGAAAAAATTGCCCCTCTGGACACTTTTGTATCTCTCCCCTCTCACCTTAAACCTACGCCCTCTAGTTTTAGACTCCTCTACCTTTGAGAAAAGATATTGACTATCTAGCTGATCTGTGCCCCTCATTATTTTATAGACCTCTATAAGATCACTCCTCAGCCTCCTACGCGCCAGAGAAAAAAGTCCCAGTCTATTCAGCCTCTCCTTATAACTCAATCCATCAAGTCCCAGTAGCATCCTAGTAAATCTTTTCTGCACTCTTTCTAGTTTAATAATATCCTTTCTATAATAGGGTGACCAGAATTACACACAGTATTCCAAGTGTGGCCTTACCAATGTCTTGTACAACTTCAACAAGACGTCCCAACTCCTGTATTCAATGTTCTGACCAATGAAACGAAGCATGCTGAATGCCTTCTTCATCACTCTGTCCACCTGTGACTCCACTTTCAAGGAGCTATGAACATGTACCCCTAGATCTCTTTGTTCTGTAACTCTCCCCAACACCCTACCATTAACTGAGTAAGTCCTGTCCTGGTTCAATCTACCAAAATGCATCACCTCACATTTATCTAAATTAAACTCCATCTGCCATTCGTCAGCCCACTGGCCCAATTGATCAAGATCCCGCTGCAATTGGAGATAACTTTCTTCACTGTCCACTATGCCACCAATCTTGGTGTCATCTGCAAACTTACTAACCATGCCTCCTATATTCTCATCCAAATCATTAATATAAATGACAAATAACAGTGGGCCCAGCACTGACCCCTGAGGCACACCACTGGTCACAGGCCTCCAGTTTGAAAAACAACTCTCTACAACCACCCTCTGTCTTCTCTGATCAAGCCAGTTTTGTATCCATTTATATACCTCACCCTGGATCCTGTGAGATTTACCTTTATGCAACAACCTACCATGTGGTACATAGAACATAGAACACTACAGCACAAACAGGCCCTTCGGCCCACAAGTTGCGCCGATCACATCAACACCTATCTATAACCCCCAATCCCATAAAACCCCATATACTCATCCAGAAGTCTTTTAAAAGACCCCAGCGAGTTCGCCTCCACCACCACTGACGGCAGCCGATTCCATTCACTCACCACCCTCTGAGTGAAAAACTTATCCCTAACATCACTTTTGAACTTCCCTCCCCGCACCTTAAATCTGTGTCCTCTTGTAGCGACCATTTCAACCCGGGGAAATAGCCTCTGAGAGTCCACCCTATCTATTCCTCTCAACATTTTATAAACTTCTATCAGGTCGCCTCTCAACCTTCGTCTCTCCAGGGAAAAGAGACCCAGTTCCCTCAACCTAACTTCATAAGGCATGCCTCCCAGTCCAGGCAACATCCTTGTAAATCTCCTCTGTACCCTCTCAATAGCTTCTATATCTTTCCTATAGTGAGGCGACCAGAACTGCGCACAGTACTCCAAATGAGGCCTGACAAGGGTCTTATAAAGTTGCAGCATTACCTCCCGACTCCTAAACTCAATCCCTCGATTAATGAAGGCCAGTACACCATAGGCCTTCTTGACCACCTCTTCCACCTGCGAGGCCGATTTAAGAGTCCTGTGGACCCGGACCCCAAGATCCTTCTGCTCTTCAACGCTACTAAGACTCCTGCCCTTGATAGTGTACTCGTTCATCCCGTTGGTTCTGCCAAAATGGATGACTACGCATTTATCCGCGTTGAAGTCCATCTGCCACTTCTCCGCCCATTCCTGCATCCTATCTATGTCCTGCTGCAACTTTTGCCATCCTTCCAGACCATCCACAACACCACCGACCTTCGTACCTTGTCAAAGGCCTTGCTAAAGTCCATGTAGACAACATCAACTGCACTGCCCTCATCTACCTTCTTGGTTACCCTTCAAAAAGCTCAATCAAATTATACATTGGCGGGTATTGTAGCGAAATGCCTCAAAGCTTGATTAAACCCTGCACACTTTGAGTTCACTGTACAATTCTGCTCTCTGGATTAGAAATCAGATAGGAATTTTGTGGGGGTCACGGCTGATCTTGGGCTTCTACTCCATTTTCTTGCCCACTCCCCATATCTCATAATTCCCTGAAACCAAAGATGTGTCTAACCCCGCTTTAAATATGTAGAATGATAGAGCACCCACAGTCCTCTGCAGTAAATTCTCCTGGCACTGTGTGCAGCATTTCTTGCATGATCTGAATCCCACCAGTAGGGGGTGTGGCTGGGCCGAAGGTAATCAGAAAGCCAACTGCTCACACAAGAGGGCACAATCGCACAAGCACAGATCTCTCTGTTCTGTGCAACTGGCCACCCCAACTGATCACACTCCCCTGGCTCTCACTCCCTGCCGATCACACCCCCACTTCCCAGTCTGGTTGACCGTAAACCCCCAGACCAAGTGACTACCAACCCATTTGATCCTCAGTTGCAGTATACAGCTCACCTGCCCCCTCCCCTTAGGCCCCACCCACCTCTGGACCACCCCTTATCACTGTCCAGTGTCTGTTGGAGAGGCCAGGATGCCCGGTGGGTGTGCCAGGGTTCCAGGTGGCACTGCCTCCTCCTGTTGAGGGTCTCAATAGTCTCTGGTCCCTTTGGCGAGGCCACCACATCAAGCCCCTGTTGATGTGGACCACACGTGATCTTCATCAGAGAGGACTTTCACCAGCAAGACCATTAAAGCAAGTGAGCCTGGACAATTCCATCCCATGCTCACTCATTATATGGGGTGGCACAGTGGTTAGCACTGCAGCCTCACAGCGCCAGGGATATGGGTTCAATTCCTGGCCTGGGTCACTGTCTGTGTGGAGTTTGCACATTCTCCCCATGTCTGCATGGGTTTCCTCTGGGTGCTTCGGTTTCTTCTCTCACTTCCCACGCAGGTTAGATTGATTGACATGCTAAATTCTCCCTAAGTGTCAGGAGGATTAGTAGGGTAAATATGTGGGATCACAGGAATAGGGCCTGGGTGGGATTGCTGTCAGTGCAGGCTTGAATGGGCCGAATGGCCTCCTTCTGTACTGTAGGGATTCTATAATTCTCCTTCCCAGGCCTCAGGCTGATCTCATAGGAAATCTGGGGCTGGTAGGCTGACGAATGGCAGATGGAGTTTAATTTAGATAAATGCGAGGTGATGCATTTTGGTAGATTGAACCAGGGCAGGACTTACTCAGTTAATGGTAGGGTGTTGGGGAGAGTTACAGAACAAAGAGATCTCGGGGTACATGTTCATAGCTCCTTGAAAGTGGAGTCACAGGTGGACAGAGTGGTGAAGAAGGCATTCAGCATGCTTGGTTTCATTGGTCAGAACATTGAATCAGGAGTTGGGACGTCTTGTTGAAGTTGTACAAGACATTGGTAAGGCCACACTTGGAATACTGTGTACAGTTCTGGTCACCCTATTATAGAAAGGATATTATTAAATTAGAAAGAGTGCAGAAAAGATTTACTAGGATGCTATCGGGACTTGATGGATTGAGTTATAAAGAGAGGCTGAATAGACTGGGACTTTTTCTCTGGAGCTTAGGAGGCTTTGATGTGATCTTATAGGTTTACAAAATGACAAGGGCCATAGATAAGGTAGATAGTCAACAACTTTTTCCAAAGGTAGGGAAGTCTAAAACTAGAGGGCACAGGTTTAAGGTGAAAGGGAAGAGATACAAAAGAGTCCAGAGGGGCAATGTTTTCACACAGAGGGTGGTGAGTGTCTGGAACAAGCTGCCAGAGGCAGTAGTGGAGGTGAATACAATTCTATCTTTTAAAAAGTATTTAGACAGTTCCATGGGTAAGATGGGTATAGAGGGATATGGGCCAAACGCGGGCAATTGGGATTAGCTTAGTGTTAAAACCTGGGGAACATTGATAAGTTGGGCCAAAGGGCCTGTTTCCAACTGTAAACCTCTATGATTCTATGAGTTGGGGTGGAAGCTAAAGGCCAAGTCAGACAGAGTGGTTATCTCCGGACTCTTGCCTGTGCCACGGGATAGTTTAGAGAGGAATAAAGAGAGGGAAAGTTTGAACTCGTGGCTGAGGGGATGGTGCAGGAGGGAGGGGTTCAGGTACTTGAGCAATTGGGGCTCGTTCTGGGGAAGGTGGGACCTCTATAAGAGGGATGGGATACACCTGAATCAGAGGGGAACAAATATCCTGGGGGGTAAATTTGCTAAGCTATGCAGGGAGGTTTAAACTGATTCGGAGGGGGGGTGGGATCCTGAGTAGAGGGGGTGAAAGTGAGGGGGGCATAGATGGGGACTGCAATGCACAGCATCGCAGGGGTGGGGTGGAGCAGGGTTTGAAATGTGTATACTTTAATACGAGAAGTATTCGCAATAAAGTGGATGAACTTGCAGCGTGGACCAGTACCTGGGACTTCGATGTTGTGGCCATTTCAGAGACATGGATAGAGCAGGGTCAGGAATGGATGTTGCAGGTCCCGGGGTTCAAATGTTTTAGTCGGAGTAGAGAAGGAGGTAGAAGGGGGGGTGGGGTAGCATTATTGGTCAGGGACTGTATCACAGTGTCAGAGAGGAACTTTGATGAGGACTTGTCAGTTGAGGTAGTATGGGCGGAGATTAGAAATAGGAGAGGAGAGGTCACCCTGTTGGGAGTCTTTTATAGACCTCCTAAAAGTTCTAGAGAGGTTGAGGAAAGGATTGCGGAGACGATCCTGGTTAGGAGTGAAAGTAATAGGGTAATTGTTATGGGGGATTTTAACTTTACTAATATTGACTGGAATTGTTATAGCTCTAGCTCGTTAGAGGGATCAGTGTTTGTACAAAGCGTGCAGGAAGGTTTTTTGACTCAGTATGTAGATAGGCCAACTAGAGGTGAGATTATATTGGATTTGGTGCTGGGAAATGAGCCAGACCAGGTTCTAGACTTGGAAGTTGACGTGCATTTTGGTGATAGTGACCACAATTCGGTTACGTTCACCTTAGTGATGGAAAGGGATAGGCATGAACCACAGGTCAGTAGTTTTAGCTGGGGGAAGGGTAATTATGAGGTTATTAGGAGAGAATTAGGAAGCATAGGTTGAACTTGGAGATTACAGGGACTGGGAACGTCCGAAATGTGGAGTTTTTTCAAGGAGCAGCTACTGCGAGTCCGTGATAGGTATGTCCCTGTCAGGCAAGGAGGAATTGGTAGGGCTAGGGAACCGTGGTGCACCAAAAAAGTTGATTCATTGGTTAAAAGGAAAAAGGAGGCTTATGTTCGGATGAGACGTGAGGGCTCGGGTAGTGCACTAGAAAATTTTAGATTGGCTAGGAGAGAGTTGAAGAGTGAGCTAAGAAGGGCTAAAAGAGGACATGAGAAGACTTTGGCTGATAGGATTAAGGAGAATCCTAAGGCGTTCTATAGGTATGTCAAGAACAGAAGGTTGGTTAGGGCAAGATTAGGGCCAGTTATAGACAGCAGAGGGAAGTTATGTGTGGAACTGGAGGAGATTGGAGAAGCATTGAACCAATATTTCTCTTCGGTGTTCACGCAGGGGGACATGGATATAGCTGAGGAGGACACTAGATTGCAGGGGAGTAGAATTGACAGTGTTACAGTTGATAAGGAGGATGTGCTGGATATTCTGGAGGGTCTGAAAATAGATAAGTCCCCTGGTCCGGATGGGATTTACCCCAGGATTCTCTGGGAGGCAAGAGAAGTGATTGCAGAGCCTCTGGCTCTGATCTTCAGGTTGTCGTTGGCCTCTGGTATAGTACTGGAAGATTGGAGGTTAGCGAATGTTGTCCCATTGTTTAAGAAGGGGAACAGAGACTTCCCCGGGAATTATAGACCGGTGAGTCTCACTTCTGTTGTGGGCAAGGTTTTAGAAAAAATTATTAGGGATAGGATTTATAGTTATTTGGAGAGTAATGAATTGATTGGAGATAGTCAGCATGGTTTTGTGGCAGGTAGGTCGTGCCTTACTAACCTTATTGAGTTTTTTGAGAAAGTGACCAAAGAGGTGGATGGGGGTAAGGCAGTGGACGTGGTGTATATGGATTTTAGTAAGGCGTTTGATAAGGTTCACCATGGTAGGCTTCTGCAGAAAATGCAGATGTATGGGATTGGGGGTGATCTAGGGAATTGGATCAGGAATTGGCTAGCAGATAGGAGACAGAGGGTGGTGGTTGATGGTAAATATCCATCATGGAGTTCAGTTACGAGTGGTGTGCCTCAGGGATCTGTTTTGGGGCCACTGCTGTTTGTAATTTTTATTAATGATCTGGATGAGGGTATAGTTGGGTGGATTAGTAAATTTGCTGATGACACCAAAGTCGGAGGTGTGGTAGATAGTGATGAAGGGTGTCATAGTTTGCAGGAAGACTTAGACAGGTTGCAGAGCTGGGCCGAGAGGTGGCGGATGGAGTTTAATGCGGAGAAGTGTGAGGTAATTCACTTTGGTAGGAATAACAGATGTGTCGAGTATCGGGCTAACGGGAGGACTTTGAATAGTGTGGAGGAGCAGAGGGATCTAGGTGTATGTGTACATAGATCCCTGAAAGTTGGGAATCAAGTAGATAAGGTTGTTAAGAAGGCATACGGTGTCTTTGGAGAGGGTGCAGAGGAGGTTTACCAGGATGTTGCCTGGTGTGGAGGGGAGGTCCTATGAGCAGAGGCTGAGGGATTTGGGGTTGTTTTCGCTGGAAAGAAGGCGGCTAAGAGGGGATCTTATTGAAACATATAAGACGATTAGAGGTTTAGATAGGGTGGACAGTGATAGCCTTTTTCCTCTGATGGAGAAATCTAGCACGAGGGGGCATGGCTTTAAATTAAGGGGGGGGGGGGTGTAGTTATAGGACGGATGTCAGAGGTAGGTTCTTTACCCAGAGGGTGGTGAGGGACTGGAATGCCCTGCCAGCTGCAGTTGTAAATGCACCTAGTTTGGGGGCGTTTAAGAGATCTGTGGATAGGTTTATGGACGAAAAGGGATTGGTTTAGGCTAGTGGGTCATTGTTTTGTAACTGGTCGGCGCAACATCGTGGGCCGAAGGGCCTGTTCTGCGCTGTAATGTTTTATGAGTGTAACTGTTTATACTGGTGAAGGGAGGGTAACCAGGGAACACAGATTGAAGATAATTGATAAAATAACTAGACAGGGCGATGAGATGTGAAAAGGCACTGTCTGGCAGGGCAGCAGAAGCAGATTTAATCACTTTGAGGAAGGGAATTTCAGGGTTATGGGGAAACAGCTGTGGGAATGGGATTCATTAGATATCTCTTTGGAAAGAGCGAGAACAGGCATAACGTGTGGAATGGACTCCTTCTGTAACACAGTGTGTGATTCTGAATAAAATGGAAGCAGCAGCCAGTGATATTGGTTCTGAACCCAAGCAGATATTTGATTGTCAGGCTGAGGATTAGTTTAGCTGCTTCAACAAGACAGCTTGTCTTGGGCTATATAAATGGCAGCTGTTGTTGCTGTGTCTGGCAGCTGTGGGATAACTGCATTCAACATATGCCTGCTGCTAACAACTGGCTCACAAATCTTTCTCGGCTGATCATCTCTCCGATTTAAACACTTTCGTTTGTGATTGAGAATTCCTTGCAGGCACATTAACAGAACACCACCGATACCTCAGCCAAAGGCCTTTATTCATTAGTTGAAGTGGTCAGGGCTATTCTGACTCAGAGCTCAGGCTGCAGTTGTCCCGAGGTGCTGTCTACAGCTCTGTGCTTTCTCTGACCAGCCCTTTGTTTGGAGGCTGACAGCAAATGGGGCAAATAACTGATTCCAGCAGCAACCTCACCTTAACAATCATCTGTATGCTCAGGAGACCTGAGAATTCTAATCATTATCCGTGTTTTATTCCTCAATTGCTGGATCTCAGGTATCATAAAGAACTGCAGTTTATTGCGCAGATTAGCTAAATCTTTCAGCTCGGAATTAAGAGCAAGCGGGGAGTTAATTACTCTCTGTTCACAAGCAGCAAGTCTCTTCATCACAACTTCTGAAGAGCTGAAGGTAACTTCACCCTAAAGAGAATCCCCATGTCTGTCTCAGCAAGCTTCAAGTACAATGTCTCCATGTGAGTGAGCCAATCCCAGAAACAGAGGTTTCTGTTTGGCCTCAGCACCCCTGCTCAGTGTTGGGGACGAAACATCCCTGGTTTCCAACCCTGATCACTATTGACTCTTTCCTGGAATATGTGGAACAAGTTCCTGTTCTCCCTCTCTCGCTATGCCCCAGCAGATTAATCAGTTTACCAATACTCAGTGCTTGATCTCACAGGCAAACAAAAATTTATACAGCATCTTTGACATGGTAAAACTTCCATTCATATGATTATTAATCACTAAACTCAGCCATCGGTGGTGAGATTAGGTCAGATGATCAAAAGTTTAGTTAAAGATTTTAAAGAGTGTCTTAAAGGAGTGAGCTAGTGAGGTGCCAAGGTTTAGGGAGTGAATTCCAGAGATGAGCTGAAGACTGAGTTACCAATGATGGAGTGATGGAAATCAGGAAGCGGTCAGAGTTAGAGGAACCACGAGCATTGAAACTCAGGTTCAGGTGAAGAAAGTGTTTTGACCAATTGAATAATCCCGAAGCCTCTATTTATCACACAGCCAGAGTACACTAACTGATCCCAGGGTCCAAATTTCCCCAGCACCCTCTGCCCTCTGGTTATTCACCTGTTCAGCAAAGAAATACCTCTGGTCTCTTCACCCTTGACCCCACATGTTTCTCAGCTGAAGAAATTCTTCCATCCCTCCTGGCTGGAGACCATTAAAGGGTTAATCCCACAAGGTGATTGTGGTCAAATCTCCCCAGGGCACATTCCCACTGACACTGGCTAATCCCTGGCATTGTATAGTTTTTTTTGCAAAGATGGGTCACCGCAAAGAAGATTAATGAATGTGTGGTTTATTGAGAAGAGGAATCATGTAGAAAGGGTGATATATAGAGGCTGCCATCATCCACCAGTCCACTCACCGAACTGGCAAAGACATCCTGGGCTCAGCTCCAGGATTCACACGCTCCGGCCTAATTGGCCAAACAGATCACATGACCCTCGGAGAGCCTTTCCCTTAAATGGACATGCTACCACATCCCTCCCCCTTTACCTTTCTGATTCATACATTTCAATAACAATTGAACTAGTCACTATAATATTACACAATAAGTGGATCTCAAACACAGTCCCTTATAAGGTAAATCGGTCCAGGAAGTTCCTGATCCAAGAGAATGTCAATATGTCGAAGGAGGAAGTGTCGGGTATCCTAAATTGCATCAAGAGAGACAAGTTCCCGGAGCGGGATGGGATCTATCCCAGGTTACTGCGGGAGGCAAGGGGAGAAATAGCTGGGGCCTTAACAAATATCTTCACATCCTGTTGGATCACAGGTGAGGTTCCAGAGGACTAGAGAACAGTCAGTGTTGTTTCCTTGTGTAAGAAAGGAGGCAGGGATACTCCTGGAAATTACAGGCCAGTGAGCCTGACATCAGTGGTGGGGAATCTTTCGGAGAAGATACTGAGGGACAAGGTGTTTGCATATTTGGAGGAAAATGGACTAGTAAGTAACAGGTGGCACGGGTTTGCACGGGAAAGATCCTGTCTCACCAACTTGATTGAGTTTTTTGAAGAGGTGACAAAGATAATTGATGAGGGAAGGACTGTGGATGTAGTTTATATGGACTTTAGTGAGGAATTTGACAAGGTCCACATGGCAGAGTGATACAAATACTAAAATCACATGGTATTCAGGGTGGGCTGGCTAGGTGGATACAGAACTGGCTTGGTTATAGAAGACAGAGACTAATGGTGGAAGGGTGATTTTCAGAATGGAGATCTGTAGCTAGTGGTGTTCCTCAGGGATCAGTGCTGAGACCTCTGCTGTTTGTAATATATATAAATGATCTGGAGGAAAATGTAGATGATCTGATTAGTAAATTTGCAAATGACACGAAGATTGATGGAGTTGCTGATAGTGTCGGGGATTATCAGAGGATATCGATAGATTGGAGACTTGGGCGCAGAAATGGCAGATGGAGTTTAATCCAGACAAATGTGAGGTGATATATTTTGAAGGATCAAATTTAGGTGTGAATTATACTGTAAATGGCAGAACCCTTAGGAACATTAACATACAGAGGGATCTGGGCGTGCAGGTCCACAGTTCCCTAAAAGTGGCCACACATGTGGCCAAGGTGATTAATAAGGCAGATGGCATGCTCACCTTCATCAGCCAGGGCTCAGAGTACAAGAGTTAGCAAATCAGGTTGCAGCGATACAAAACCTTGGTTAGGCTGCATTTGGAGTATTGCGTGCAGTTCTGGTCACCACACTATCAGAGGGACGTTGGAAGCTGTGGAGTGCAAAGAAGGATCACCAGGATGTTGCCTGGTCTTGAGGGTGTTGGCTATGAGGAGAGGTTAAATAAACTAGGATTGTTTTCACTGGAAAGACAGAGGCTGAGGGGAGACCTGATAGAGGTCTACAACATTATAAGGCATAGACAGGGTGGATTTTTCCCAGGGTGGAAAGGTTAACTGAGAGGGGGCACAGGTTTAAGGTGAGAGGGGGAAAGTTTAAGGGAGATGTGCGGGGGATGTTTTTCACACAGAGGATGGTGGGTACCTGGAACATGCTGCTGGAGGAGGTGGTGGAAGCAGACACATTAGCAACGTTCAGGGTGTATCTTGATAGACACATGAGCAAGACGTGTACAGGATAGAAACCGTGTTTCAGCACAGGCTTGGTGGGCTGAAGGGCCTGTTCCTTGTTCTCTTTATAATATCTCTGACAGATTGCCCCACTAGTTCTGTGTACGATTCTTTCCTCAACTGTTCCCCGTGTTTCTTTCCTCTTTTACCTTGGATATCTATATCGTATGACACTGGGCCCATTCTGGCCACGACCATTCCAGGGATCCAATTGGGACCAGCACCAGTGCCTTGCGTCCTCCCACCCACCCCAACACCCCCCCCCCCTCCCCCCCAGCCGATGATCATCCGGGTTTCCACAACCCCCTCCCCCAGCCAATCACCATTCTAGTCCCAGCGCCCTACCCCCCTGGCCAACCGAATTCAGCAAGGCCAATCTCAGCCCATCAAACTGGGCATTTTACAATACCATCGAACCCTACAGTGCAGAAACAGGCCCTTCGGCCCATCATAGAACCCTACAGTGCAGAAACAGGCCCTTCGGCCCATCGAGTCTGCACCGAACACAATCCCACCCAGACCCTATCCCCATATCCCTACACATTTACCTGCTAATCCCTCTAACCTACACATCCCAGGATACTAAGGGGCAATTTTAGCATAGCCAATGAACCTAACCCGCACATCTTTGGACTGTGGGAGGAAACTGGAGCACCCGGAGAAAACCCACGCAGACACGAGGAGAATGTGCAAACTCCACACAGGCAGTGACCCGAGCCGGGAATCGAACCCAGGACCCTGGAGCTGTGAAGCAGCAGTGCTAACCACTGTGCTACCGTGCCGCCCTCTCCTGCTACGAGAAGTGTTTGCGCTGACTGATGCCAATAGCTCACAGGTGTTCTTGTTGTTCTGAGGATCCTTCCCCAGTGTATGTTACTAGCCTGGCCATTGCACTTCCCAACATCAGGGGCTGGACAGCAAATATCGATGCATTTGTTCCTCTACAGTGGTATTAGAGAGGAATCTGTGTCCACTTCCACTCTGAGTGACTGACCGTTTACAATCAACCCAATCAGGATTGTTCATCCTCATGTTGTTTTGCCCATATATTTCAGAATTGTTTTCAGGATTTTTCTCAATACTGTGTACTAGAGTCGAATTTCTTCTTCTAATGTGCCTCCTGCTCTGACATGTAGCTTCCCTGAACTTACATCTCTCTTAGAGTGATCTCCTCCATACTGGTAACATTCTTCATAGCTCCTGGTCTGTGGCCCAAATTCCCTCTATTCTGGCACTCTCTTTTGCTCTGAGCTTCTGTACTCATTATGTTCTGTGCCATCTTCTCTGGCACTTCAACTACTAGCAACTTTACACCAAATTTGGTGGACCTCACCTCCTTGCATGCTCTGTAGATTTATTGCCCCCCTTTTGGCCACTTTCTGTAACCTGGGCAATCTCTGATACCTTTACTAGAATAATCTCTGCCTCTTCTCATCATCTATTTTGTACAATCATGTTGTTACCGCAGACAGCCGGTCTCTCACCATGTTGTTGAGGACACATCTGAACCTGCACTGTTCAGCCTTAGGAAGGCCACAAACACCATTCTTGGGACTCGTAACATCAAATTAAACAAATTAAATTTGCATTGTATTATCATCGAGGGCATTGAGCGATAACGTCTCTTGACTAATTTCACAAATTTGTCAATAATTTTGGAGTTGGGGACATCTGTAGCAATCAGTCTCATAGAACATAGAACATTACAGCGCAGAACAGGCCCTTCGGCCCACGATGTTGCGCCGACCAGTTACAAAAACAATGACCCACTAACCTAAACCAATCCCTTTTCATCCATAAACCTATCCACGGATCTCTTAAACGCCCCCAAACTAGGCGCATTTACAACTGCAGCTGGCAGGGCATTCCAGTCCCTCACCACCCTCTGGGTAAAGAACCTACCCCTGACATCTGTCCTATAACTACCCCCCCTTAATTTAAAGTCTCCTTATCCAGCTGCAGGTTGGAGCCCCTCAGTCAGTTATAGGATTTCCCATTGCTTCTATCCATCCCCCCTCCATTTCATTGGCCTTAAAGAAACAGCTCAGGTGTTTGACATATTGCACCCACTGCTCCGTCTTCAGGTTGACTGGGTCTACCTTCCCTAAAAAGGGCATTTTGACTCTCTCAGACTGCTGAATGAATCTGCTTCAAGAAAAGCTTCCACAGGAGGCCTGCTCTCCCAATTCTGGGAACAGTCGGAATGCACTCTGATTAATCCTCAGAGCCAAATTTACTATCTTGTGAAGATAGGCGACCGTTAGTAGAATGATGAATGAATGGTTTATTGAGGTTAGTAATGATGTTCAGAGAGGGATAGAAAGGCTCCGGCACTCAGGAAAACCCACACTCAGCCCCAGGGTGCACACCCTCCACCCAATTATCCCAATGGGTCACATGGAGGCCCACACTGTAATTCCTCATTGTGTCATAACAAGCAAAGGTATAGCGGATAGCAGCTGGTGAACATGGTTAGGGGGGGCGCTACGGGAGAGTGGGGGGGTGTTGGGGGAGAGTGGGGGATGGGGGGGCGTTACGGGAGGGTGGGGGGGGTGGGGGGAATTGCTGTGCGGGTTAGTGTAGTGCTGAGTTCTCTATACAAACATCCAGCACTCAGTACACTGCCTGTGCTGCCCTCTGTGCTGAGGGTGAGATGCCAGCTGTTAATACAAGGATTTAGGTTCTGGCAGTTGATAATGAGAATTCCTCAGCACTTTCCAATTACTGTGATGGAGCTGGTGCAGGGTCCCCCTCGCACCACCCCTCTGTCCCCGGCTTCTCTCTCAGCCCCTGCCCCCGGCTCCTCTCTCACCCCATGGCCCCCGGCTCCTCTCTCACCCCCTGGCCCCGGCTCCTCTCTCACCCCCTGGCCCCGGCTCCTCTCTCAGCCCCTGGCCCCGGCTCCTCTCTCACCCCCTGGCCCCGGCTCCTCTCTCACCCCCTGGCCCCGGCTCCTCTCTCAGCCCCTGGCCCCGGCTCCTCTCTCAGCCCCTGGCCCCGGCTCCTCTCTCACCCCTGGCCCCCGGCTCCTCTCTCACCCCCTGGCCCCGGCTCCTCTCTCAGCCCCTGGCCCCGGCTCCTCTCTCAGCCCCTGGCCCCGGCAATTCTCTCACCTCCTGGCCCCGGCTCCTCTCTCACCCCCTGGCCCCCGGCTCCTCTCTCACCCCCTGGCCCCCGGCTCCTCTCTCAGCCCCTGGCCCCCGGCTCCACTCTCACCCCCTGGGCCCCCGGCTCCTCTCTCACCCCCTGGCCTCCGGCTCCTCTCTCAGCCCCTGGCCCCGGCTCCTCTCTCACCCCCTGACCCCGGCTCTTCTCTCAGCCCCTGGCCCCGGCTCCTCTCTCAGCCCCTGGCCCCGGCTCCTCTCTCAGCCCCTGGCCCCGGCTCCTCTCTCACCCCCTGGCCCCGGCTCCTCTCTCACCCCCTGGCCCTGGCTCCTCTCTCAGCCCCTGGCCCCGGCTCCTCTCTCAGCCCCTGGCCCCGGCTCCTCTCTCACCCCCTGGCCCCGGCTCCTCTCTCACTCCCTGGCCCCGGCTCCTCTCTCAGCCCCTGGCCCCGGCTCCTCTCTCACCCCCTGGCCCTGGATCCTCTCTCACCCCCTGACCCCGGCTCCTCTCTCAGCCCCTGGCCCGGCTCTTCTCTCACCCCCGGCCCCGGCTCCTCTCTCACCCCCTGGCCCCGGCTCCTCTCTCACCCCCTGGCCCCCGGCTCCTCTCTCACCCCCTGGCCCCGGCTCCTCTCTCACCCCCTGGCCCCCGGCTCCTCTCTCACCCCCTGGCCCCTGCTCCTCTCACACCCCCTGCCCCCGGCTCCTCTCTCAGCCCCTGGCCCCGGCTCCTCTCTCACCCCTGCCCCCAGCTCCTCTCTCAGCCCCTGGCCCCGGCTCCTCTCTCACACCCTGGCCCCGGCTCCTCTCTCACTCCCTGGCCCCGGCTCCCCTCTCACCCCCGGCTCCCCTCTCACCCCCTGGCCCCTGCTCCTCTCTCACCCCCTGGCCCCCGGCTCCTCTCTCAGCCCCTGGCCCCGGCTCCTCTCTCACCCCTGCCCCCAGCTCCTCTCTCAGCCCCTGGCCCCGGCTCCTCTCTCACTCCCTGGCCCCGGCTCCTCTCTCACTCCCTGGCCCCGGCTCCTCTCTCACCCCCTGGCCCCGGCTCCTCTCTCACTCCCTGGCCCCGGCTCCCCTCTCACCCCCGGCTCCCCTCTCACCCCCTGGCCCCGGCTCCTCTCTCACCCCCTGGCCCCGGCTCCTCTCTCACTCCCTGACCCCGGCTCCTCTCTCACTCCCTGACCCCGGCTCCTCTCTCACCCCCTGGCCCCGGCTCCTCTCTCACTCCCTGACCCCGGCTCCTCTCTCACCCCTGCCCCCAGCTCCTCTCTCAGCCCCTGGCCCCGGCTCCTCTCTCACCCCCTGGCCCCGGCTCCTCTCTCACCCCCGGCCCCCGGCTCCTCTCTCACCCCCTGGCCCCGGCTCCTCTCTCACACCCTGGCCCCGGCTCCTCTCTCACTCCCTGTCCCCGGCTCCTCTCTCACTCCCTGGCCCCGGCTCCTCTCTCACCCCCTGGCCCCGGCTCCTCTCTCACCCCCTGGCCCCGGCTCCTCTCTCACTCCCTGGCCCCGGCTCCCCTCTCACCCCCGGCTCCCCTCTCACCCCCTGGCCCCGGCTCCTCTCTCACCCCCTGGCCCCGGCTCCTCTCTCACCCCCTGGCCCCGGCTCCTCTCTCACTCCCTGACCCCGGCTCCTCTCTCACTCCCTGGCCCCGGCTCCTCTCTCACCCCCTGGCCCCGGCTCCTCTCTCACCCCCTGGCCCCGGCTCCTCTCTCACCCCCTGACCCCGGCTCCTCTCTCACACCCTGGCCCCGGCTCCTCTCTCACCCCCTGGCCCCGGCTCCTCTCTCACCCCCTGACCCCGGCTCCTCTCTCACACCCTGACCCCGGCTCCTCTCTCCCCCTGGCCCCGGCTCCTCTCTCACACCCTGGCCCCGGCTCCTCTCTCACACCCTGGCCCCGGCTCCTCTCTCACTCCCTGGCCCCGGCTCCTCTCTCACTCCCTGGCCTTGGCTCCTCTCTCACTCCCTGGCCCCGGCTCCTCTCTCACTCCCTGGCCCCGGCTCCTCTCTCACTCCCTGGCCCCGGCTCCTCTCTCACTCCCTGGCCTTGGCTCCTCTCTCACTCCCTGGCCCCGGCTCCTCTCTCACACCCTGGCCCCGGCTCCTCTCTCACTCCCTGGCCCCGGCTCCTCTCTCACTCCCTGGCCTTGGCTCCTTTCTCACTCCCTGGCCCCGGCTCCTCTCTCACACCCTGCCCCCGGCTCCTCTCTCACCCCCTGGCCCCCGGCTCCTCTCTCCCCCCCTGGCCCCGGCTCCTCTCTCACCCCCTGGCCCCCGGCTCCTCTCTCACCCCCTGGCCCCGGCTCCTCTCTCACCCCCTGGCCCCGGCTCCTCTCTCACTCCCTGGCCCCGGCTCCTCTCTCACTCCCTGGCCCCAGCTCCCCTCTCACCCCCTGGCCCCGGCTCCTCTCTCACTCCCTGGCCCCGGCTCCTCTTCACCCCCTGGCCCCGGCTCCTCTCTCACCCCCTGGCCCCGGCTCCTCTCTCACCCCCTGGCCCCGGCTCCTCTCTCACTCCCTGGCCCCGGCTCCTCTCTCACTCCCTGGCCCCAGCTCCCCTCTCACCCCCTGGCCCCGGCTCCTCTCTCACTCCCTGGCCCCGGCTCCTCTTCACCCCCTGGCCCCGGCTCCTCTCTCACCCCCTGGCCCCGGCTCCTCTCTCACCCCCTGGCCCCGGCTCCTCTCTCACCCCCTGACCCCGGCTCCTCTCTCACACCCTGGCCCCGGCTCCTCTCTCACTCCCTGGCCCCGGCTCCTCTCTCACTCCCTGGCCTTGGCTCCTTTCTCACTCCCTGGCCCCGGCTCCTCTCTCACACCCTGCCCCCGGCTCCTCTCTCACCCCCTGGCCCCCGGCTCCTCTCTCCCCCCCTGGCCCCGGCTCCTCTCTCACCCCCTGGCCCCCGGCTCCTCTCTCACCCCCTGGCCCCGGCTCCTCTCTCACCCCCTGGCCCCGGCTCCTCTCTCACTCCCTGGCCCCGGCTCCACTCTCACTCCCTGGCCCCAGCTCCCCTCTCACCCCCTGGCCCCGGCTCCTCTCTCACTCCCTGGCCCCGGCTCCTCTCTCACCCCCTGGCCCCGGCTCCTCTCTCACCCCCTGGCCCCGGCTCCTCTCTCACCCCCTGGCCCCGGCTCCTCTCTCACCCCCTGACCCCGGCTCCTCTCTCACCCCCTGACCCCGGCTCCTCTCTCACCCCCTGACCCCAGCTTCTCTCTCACCCCCTGACCCCGGCTCCTCTCTCACCCCCTGGCCCTGGCTCCTCTCTCACCCCCTGGCCCCGGCTCCTCTCTCACCCCCTGGCCCCGGCTCCTCTCTCACCCCCTGACCCCGGCTCCTCTCTCACCCCCTGACCCCGGCTCCTCTCTCACCCCCTGACCCCGGCTCCTCTCTCACCCCCTGGCCCCGGCTCCTCTCTCACCCCCTGGCCCCTGCTCCTCTCTCACCCCCTGGCCCTGGCTCCTCTCTCACCCCCTGGCCCCGGCTCCTCTCTCACCCCCTGGCCCCGGCTCCTCTCTCACCCCCTGGCCCCTGCTCCTCTCTCACCCCCTGGCCCTGGCTCCTCTCTCACCCCCTGGCCCTGGCTCCTCTCTCACCCCCTGGCCCCGGCTCCTCTCTCACCCCCTGGCCCTGGCTCCTCTCTCACCCCCTGGCCCTGGCTCCTCTCTCACTCCCTGGCCCCGGCTCCTCTCTCACCCCCTGGCCCCTGCTCCTCTCTCACCCCCTGGCCCTGGCTCCTCTCTCACCCCCTGGCCCCGGCTCCTCTCTCACCCCCTGGCCCCGGCTCCTCTCTCACCCCCTGGCCCCGGCTCCTCTCTCACCCCCTGGCCCCGGCTCCTCTCTCACCCCCTGGCCCCGGCTCCTCTCTCACCCCCTGGCCCCGGCTCCTCTCTCACCCCCTGGCCCCAGCTGCCCACTCACATTCCCATTGGCCTCAGTCTCCCAGCTACAACACACCTCTAATATGCTGCTAATTGGGTGAGCTGAGATTGGGAGCTGATACCTGGAGCAGGGAGTGTTGCAGTGTAGGACCCTCTGGAACTGGGGTCAGTGTCCTGCCTGCCTTTGAAAAACTGTAACCCAGCAGAACAAAACCCATCAGTCGACAATGAGAGAAAGCGCTGAGCTCGCTTAACCCTCAGGGCAGCGAGGCAGTTATACACTTACAGATGTTTAACATGAGTAATATTTCCATACCAAAGGAAACTTGTTAAAGTCACAGTTTTGCACAGAAATGTGTTCTCTTAAAAGGAGTCTCTCGTCAATACTGCAGAGCAGCTGAAGATGTACAATTTAAATCACGGTTCAATCTGTCTCCAACAATCATTATCAAACAAAGCCTAAACTTTCAACACTTTGAATAAAGCTTCAGCCATTACTGCGACAAGT
>CM075733.1:2203580-2276080 GCA_037974335.1 Prionace glauca | reverse complement strand
AGCTGGCAGGGCATTCCAGTCCCTCACCACCCTCTGGGTAAAGAACCTACCCCTGACATCTGTCCTATAACTACCCGCCCTTAATTTAAAGTCGTGCCCCCTCGTGCTAGCTTTCTCCATCCTAGGAAAAAGGCTATCACTATCTACCCTGTCTAAACCTCTAATCATCTTATATGTTTCAATGAGATCCCCTCTTAGCCGCCTTCTTTCCAGCGAAAACAACCCCAAATCTCTCAGTCTCTCCTCATAGGATCTCCCCTCCATACCAGGCAACATCCTGGTAAACCTCCTCTGCACCCTCTCCAAAGCCTCCACATCCTTCCTGTAATGCGGGGACCAGAACTGCACACAAAACTCCAAGTATGGCCGCACCAGAGTTTTGTACAGTTGCATCATGACGCTGCGACTCCTAAATTCAATCCCCCTACCAATAAACGCCAAGACTCCGTATGCCTTCTTAACAACCTTATCTACTTGATTCCCAACTTTCAGGGATCTATGTACACATACACCTAGATCCCTCTGCTCCTCCACACTATTCAAAGTCCTCCCGTTAGCCCTATACTCAACACATCTGTTATTCCTACCGAAATGAATTACCTCACACTTCTCCACATTAAACTCCATCCGCCACCTCTCAGCCCAGCTCTGCAACCTTTCTAAGTTATCCTGCAAACTATGACACCCTTCCTCACAATCTACCACACCTCCGACTTTGGTGTCATCAGCAAACTTACTAATCCACCCAACTATACCCTCATCCAGATCATTAATAAAAATTACAAACAGCAGTGGCCCCAAAACAGATCCCTGAGGCACACCACTTGTAACCGAACTCCATGACGAATATTTCCCATCAACCACCACTCTCTGTCTCCTATCTGCTAGCCAATTCCTGATCCAATTACCTAGATCACCCCCAATGCCATACATCTGCATTTTCTGCAGAAGCCTACCATGGTGAACCTTATCAAACGCCTTGCTAAAATCCATATACACCACATCAACTGCCTTACCCCTATCCACCTCTTTGGTCACTTTCTCAAAGAACTCGATAAGGTTCGTAAGGCATGACCTACCCGCTACAAAACCATGCTGACTGTCCCTAATCAACTCATTACTTTCCAAATAACTATAAATCCTGTCTCTAATAATCCTTTCCAAAACCTTACCCACCACAGAAGTAAGACTCACCGGTCTATAATTCCCAGGGAAGTCCCTTCTCCCCTTCTTAAACAATGGGACAACATTTGCTGTCCTCCAATCTTCCGGTACTATACCAGAGACTAACGACGACCTGAAGATCAGAGCCAGAGGCTCCGCAATCACCCCTCTTGCCTCCCAAAGAATCCTAGGGTAAATCCCATCTGGACCAGGGGACTTATCTATTTTCAATCCCTCTAAAATATCCAGCACATCCCCCGTATCAACTGCAATACTATCTATTTTACACCCCTGCACCCCAGTGTCCTCCTCAGCTACATTCCTGTCCCCTTGCGTGAACACCGAAGAGAAATATTGGTTCAACGCCTCTCCAATCTCCTCCGGTTCCACGCACAACTTCCCTCTACTGTCTGTAACTGGCCCTAATCTTGTCCTAACCAACCTTCTGTTCTTGACATACCTGTAAAACGCCTTAGGGTTCTCCTTAATCCTATCAGCCAAAATCATCTCATGTCCTCTTTTAGCCCTTCTTAACTCCCTCTTCAACTCCCTCCTAGCCAATCTAAAGCTTTCTAATGCACTACCTGAGCCCTCAAGCCTCATCCGAATGGTTACACCATTGAATGTCAAAGGGCAGCAGATAGATTGTCCCTTGAACTGAGAACAAAAAGCAATAAAACTACAGCTCAGGAACAGGCCATTCGGCCTTCCAAGCCTGTACCAATGATGATGCTCTGATATGTTCCTGATGTGCCTGTTTCCATCACCTCCTCTGGCAGCGAGTTCCAGATACCCATCACTCTCTGCATGAAAGTGACCCCACCCCCCTCCCCCCACCCCCTGCACATCTCCCTTAAACCTTCCCCCTCTCACCTTGAACCTGTGCTCTTTTGTAACTAATACTTCCACCCTGGGGAAAAAGTCTCTGGATATCCACCCTGTCTATGCCTTTCATCATTCCCCTCAGTCTCCATCTTTCCAGTGAAAACACTCCTAATTTATTTAACCCACAGAGTCATCGAGGTTTACAGCATGGAAACAGGCCCTTCGGCCCAACTTGTCCATGTCATCCTTATTTTTTTCTAAAAACCCCTAAGCTAATCCCAATTACCCGCATTTGGCCCATATCCCTCTATACCCACCTTACCCATGTAACTGTCTAAATGCTTTTTAAAAGATAAAATTGTTCCTGCCTCTACTACTGCCTCTGGCAGCTTGTTCCAAACACTCACCACTCTCTGTGTGAAAACATTGCCCCTCTGGACTCTTTTGTATCTCTCCCCTCTCACCTTAAACCTCTGCCCTCGAGTTTTAGACTCCCCTACCTTGGGGAAAAGATATTGACTATCTAGCTGATCTGTGCCCCTCATTATTTTATAGACCTCTGTAAGATCACCCCTCAGCCTCCTACACTCCAGGGAAAAAAGTCCCAGTCTATCCAACCCCTCCTCATAACTCAATCCATCAAGTCCCAGTAGCATCCTAGTAAAATCTTTTCTGCACTCTTTCTAGTTTAATAATATCCTTTCTATAATAGGATGACCAGAATTGCACACAGTATTCCAAGTGTGGTCTTACCAATGTCTTGTACAACTTCAACAAGACATCCCAACTCCTGTATTCAATGTTCTGACTAATGAAACCAAGCATGCTGAATGCCTTCTTCACCACTCTGTCCATCTGTGACTCCACTTTCAAGGAGTTATGAACATGTACCCCTCGATCTCTTTGTTCTGTAACTCTCCCCAGTGCCCTACCATTAACTGAGTAAGTCCTGCCCTGGTTCAATCTACCAAAATGCATCACCTCGCATTTATCTAAATTAAACTCCATCTGCCATTCGTCAGCCCACTGGCCCAATTGATCAAGATCCCATTGCAATTGGAGATAACTTTCCTCACTGTTCACTATGCCACCAATCTTGGTGTCATCCACAAACTTACTAACCATGCCTCCTATATTCTCATCCAAATCATTAATATAAATGACAAATAACAGTGGACCCAGCACTGATCCCTGAGGCACATCACTGGTCACAGGCCTCCAGTTTGAAAAATAACTCTCTACAACCACCCTCTGGCATCTGTCAAGAATCTTGGGTTCATGTCACACTATCTGTAACCCCCGTGACTTGCCTGGGTTTGCGAAACCTCACTTACTGTACTGTCTGGAGACAATACACATCTCTTTAAACTGTGATCAGTGCTCCTTCCACTCACATTATCAGCCACTTTAAGACTTGAACAGCAGGTTAGGTGTAAGGATTCGCATTCTAATCAGTAATCTCTAAACTGTCTGTGCTTTATATGCTCTGTCTGAGGCCAGAACTCTCCATTCACCTGACGAAGGGGCTAACCCCGAAAGCTTGTGAGAATATTATCAAATAAATCGGTTGGACTAAAACCTGGTGTTGTCAGACTTTTTACTTTATTCTGTTAAGAAGCCAATTTTATATCCATTTAGATACCTCACCCTGGGTCCTGAAGTGAGATTTAACTTCATGCAACAACCTACCTTGTCAAAGTAAAGTCCATGTAGACAACATCAACCGCACTGCCCTCATCTATCCCTTGATAACCCCTAGGTTACGTTTCCTCATAGCCAACACCCTCGAGACCAGTGAACCTTCTTTGCACACTCTCCAAAGCTTTCATGCCCTTCTGATAGTGTGGTGACCAGAACTGCACGCAATGCTCCAAATGCGGTCTAACCAAGGTTTTGTATTGCTGCAACCTGATTTGCTAACTCTTGTACTCTGTGCCCTGGCTGATGAAGGTGAGCATGCCATCTGCCTTCCTAATCACCTTGGCCACATGTGTGGCCACTTTTAGGGAACTGTGGACCTGCACACCCAGATCCCTCTGTATGTTAATGTTCCAAAGGGTTCTGCCATTTACAGTATAATTCACACCTAAATTTGACCCTCCAAAATGCATTACCTCACATTTGATTAAACTCCATCTGCCATTTCAGTGCCTAAGTCTCCAATCGATCTATATCTTGTTGTATCCTCTGACAATCCCTGGCACTATCAGCAACTGCACCAAACTTACTAATCAGATCACTCACATTTTCCTCCAGATACTTTATATATACTACAAATAACAGAGGTCCCAACACTGATCCCTGAGGAATACCACTAGTTGTATTGTTCTTTGTTCTATAGATCTCCATTCTGAAAAACACCCTGGTATAACCAAGCCAGTCCTATATCCACCTAGCCAGCCCACCCCGAATCCCATGCGATTTTTGCTTTTGCACCAGTCTATGTGGATCCTTGTCAAATGCCTCTCTAAAGTCCATATAAACTACATCCACAGTCCTTCCCTCATCAATTATCTTTGTCACCTCTTCAAAAAACTCAATCAAGTTGGTGAGACAGGATCTTTCCCGTGCAAACCCGTGCCACCTGTTACTTACTAGTCCATTTTCCTCCAAATATGCAAACACCTTGTCCCTCAGTATCTTCTCCGAAAGATTCCCCACCACTGATGTCAGGCTCACTGGCCTGTAATTTCCAGGAGTATCCCTGCCTCCTTTCTTACACAAGGAAACAACACTGACTGTTCTCTAGTCCTCTGGAACCTCACCTGTGATCCAACAGGATGTGAAGATATTTGTTAAGGCCCCAGCTATTTCTCCCCTTGCCTCCCGCAGTAACCTGGGATAGATCCCATCCCGCTCCGGGAACTTGTCTCTCTTGATGCAATTTAAAATACTCAACACTCTCCTCTATATGTTGACATTCTCTAGGGCGTTCACACACCCATCCCTGACCTCAATATCCGTAATGTCCTCCTCCTTGGTGAATACCAATAAAGTATTCATGAAGGATCTCACCCACTTCCTATGGTTCTATGTGTAACTTCTCTCCATTGTTCTTGAGTGGACTTACACTCTCTCTTGATATTCTCTTGCCCCTCATAAATGCATAAAAAGCCTTGGAATGCTTTTTGACCTGTTTGCTAAAGATATTTAAAAGAAAATTTCATGGCCCCTTTCAACCCTCCTAATTAATTCCACAATTAAGTTCCTTCCTATTTTCACTATATTCTTTAAGGGCTTCACCAGTTTTTAGATGCTTAGACCTATTGTATGCTTCCTTTTGTTTTTCAACTATGCTAATGAGATCTAGGTGTCAGTCGCTGAAAGTAAGCGCGCAGATACAGCAGGCAATAAAGAAGGCAAATGGACTTCTGGCCTTCATAGCGAGAGTATAGGGATAGGGATGTTTTCCTGCAATTGTACAGGGCACTGGTGAGGCCACACCTGGAGCACTGTGTGTGGTCTTGATTTCCCTACCTGAGGAAAGATGTCCTTGCTATAGAGCAAAGGTTTACCAGGCTGATTCCTGGGAAGACAGGTCTGTCATATGAGGCGAGACTAAATCATTCCCATACAATTATATTCACTGGAGTTTAGAAGAGTGAGAGAGGATCTGATAGAAACTTATAAAATTTTATCAGGGTTAGACAGGGGAGATTCAGAAGGAATGTTCCCGATGGTGGGGGGTCTCCAGAACCAGGGGTCATAGTTTGAGGATAAGGGGTAAACCTTTTGGAACTGAGGTGAGGAGAAAGTTCTTCACCCAGAGGGTGGGGAATGTGTGGAATTCACTCCCACAGAAAGGAGTTGAGGCTAAAACATTGTCTGATTTCCAGAAGATCAAGGGATATGGTGGGTGGGGAGGAGGGTGTGAGTCGAGGGGGAAGGGCGATGGGGGGAATTAGGATTTTGAATTTGCTGATCAGAAATGATCAAAGTGAAAGGGCAAAATGGTCTACTCCTGCTTCCAGTTTCTATAGATTTCCATGATTTAATGATATGTTTCTGACAGGGAAAGTGCAGTGTTCAGATGCTTTTTGATCACCGTTTATGTTTTACTGCCTTATTTACTTGGTTAGTGGGTGAGATTTAGGAAGTAAGTACACAAGAGGTGCCTAGAACTTTCCACCAACACTTGGGTTATATTCTTGTCATCATTGATAGCGACGTGACTAATTTACCTGCATTGCCAGTTTGGATAAGAATTGTTGATGAGTGAGTTTACAAAGGGACACAAATGATCAATTATCATCAATTGAAGTTGATAATCTGAAATGAAAATGTGGTTCCTGCTGTTGACAATGTGCTCCAGCCCTTTCCCCGCTGTCTGGGACAGTCTCCAGGGTGAGGGTGGTGTGTTCTCCCTCTCTGATAGAGCCTGGCACTCAGATTCCAGACCAAGAGAGAGTGACAGTGTGACCTGTGACCAGGCAGCAATATCGGACTGACATCTCCAGCCTGGAGTTATCAACCCAGTCTGGGGGAAGGTTTGATGCTGGCCTTACGCACATTACAGATGAAAGAGGTAAAGGTCGGTGTTTTGTGTGTTAAGCTGTGTATGTCACAGGACAGTCAATGGATCGACTGTGACTGTTCTTATTGCAGAAGCAGAGGATTAATTGTAATGGCAGCAAGTTCAGAGTTACTGATCAATTTCCATCAGCCCTGCCTGTATACCCCGGAGAGTGGGAACTGTACCTCGCTACAGTTCCCAGCCAATGGCCATGTGACAGGATCTGATCTTCTCGGTGTGCAAATTAATTTCTAAATCTGCCGTACAAAACTGACGGTGCACAATAAAGCCAACTCTCTCAGCAGTTTGTGCTAAATGGAATTCTTATTAATCATTGCTGCTTCTAATTAATTTACTTAAACGCTGCAATCTGTTAGCCAAGACTTACTCTGGTGTGTTTCTTTCAGCTCTGAGGGATAATCGGATTGAGCTGGTGAGATCCTCATGGCATGAATTGAGCATTAACATCAGTGACGTCACGCTATCAGACGAGGGACAGTACACGTGTTCTCTGTTCACAATGCCAGTGAAGACTGCCAAAGCCTTTCTCATAGTGCTGGGTGAGTATTATACAGATTGAGAATGGAATCATGGCACAGAAACAGGCCACTCAGCCCATCTACCACAATCCTGCTTCACTCCATCGGAATATCCATCTATCCTGTCTCCTGCAAATGTTTATCTAATCTTCCTTTAAATAATTCACCTCGCCCATTCCCTGGAGAGTGAGGTCCACTCTCTCAGTAAAGAGGTTTCTCCTGAATTCCCCGTTGGATTTATCAATGAGTGTTTTATAGTCATGATCCCTGGTCTAAGAGAAAGGGAAGCAGCTTCCATCCACTGACCCTATCAAACCCCTTCATTGGATATCACACTTACTCATGACTATGGGAATCTCAAAGTGCTTCACAACTAGTGAAGTATATTTCAAAGTGTAGCCACTGTCATTATATTGGAAACACAACAACCAATTTGCACTCAGCAAACTCCCCTCAACAGGAAGGTGAGGATAAGCAGCAGGTCTATTGTTCTGTGATGTTGATTGATGGATAAATATTGCCCAGGGCACTATTCTTCTTCAAAATCCAACCATGGGATCTTTCACATCCACCTGACAGGATAGCCAAAGTCTCATTTTAAAGACTTATTCAGTGCCTATAACACTGAAACACTCCCTTCATGATGCACTGACTGTGTCATAGAACATAGAACATTACAGCACAAACAGGCCCTTCGGCCCTCGAGTTGCGCCGATCACATCAACCCCACCAATCTATAGACCTATCTATAACCCCCAATCCCATTAAACCCCATATACTCATCCAGAAGTCTTTTAAAAGACCCCAGTGAGTTCGCCTCCACCACCGACGACGGCAGCCGATTCCATTCACTCACCACCCTCTGAGTGAAAAACTTACCCCTAACATCACCTCTGTACTTCCCTCCCCGCACCTTAAATCTGTGTCCTCTCGTAGCGACCATTTCAACCCGGGGAAATAGCCTCTGAGAGTCCACCCTATCTATTCCTCTCAACATTTTGTAAACTTCTATCAGGTCGCCTCTCAACCTTCGCCTCTCCAGGGAAAAGAGTCCCAGCTTCCTCAACCTATCTTCATAAGGCATGCCTCCCAGTCAAGGCAACATCCTTGTAAATCTCCTCTGTACTTCTACGTCTTTCCTATAGTGAGGCGACCAGAACTGCGCACAGTACTCCAAATGAGGCCTGACGAGGGTCCTGTAAAGCTGCAACATTACCTCCCGACTCCTAAACTCAATCCCTCAGCCTGGTTTTATTGCTCAGATCCTGGAGTTGAATGAAACAACAACTAGATTCGGAGAAGAAATGGTTTGAAATGGAGCTATTTCTTGCTCCATTTCTTTAAATCCAACTAATGGCAGCTGCGATGATGGCGGCACAATTGATGTATATTTTTATGTATTATATATTTGTGTTTAAGGGGCATGTTTAAAAATTCAGCTTTATTCTCTAGGTAGTCAGTATGTCTGGCAAGAATGCAGCTCAGAAGCTGGGAGAGCAGGATAATTACCCATTTCAACCTTGTTAGTGATTAGGCTAAATAGGGTTAATGGACTTTTGATTGCTTAAGTTCTCCTAGGATTTCTGATTACAGTAATTGACAGGGCCATGTGATGATATGGTTTATGTACTGCCCTGGGTATGTGGCAGAGAAAAAAAACTTTTGCAGAGAGCAGTTTAGTTTGCAGCTGAAGCCTGGTTGAAGATAAAAGGACTTTGCAGGCTTTAGGATTCCAGCATGGTCTGAAAGCTTCAAGACTGTCAGCAAATGTTAAAGTGAGTATGTCTGGGTTCGCTAACTATTTATTTAAGAACAAAGAAGTACAGCACTGAAACAGTCCCTTCGGCCCTCCAAATCTGTGCCAATCAAGATGCCTTAACTAAATTAAAAAACAACTTTCTGCCCTCTCTCAGTCCGTATCCCTCCATTCCCTCCCTATTCATGTACCCATCCAGATGCCTCTTAAAAGTTGCGAATGTGCTTGCTTCCACCACCTCCCCTGGCAGTGCGTTCCAGTGTGAAAAACCTCTCCTGCACATCTCCCTTAAAATTCCCTGCTCTCACTTTGAACATGTGCCCCCCCCATGACAATCCCCGGCACTATCAGCAACTCTACCAATCTTCGTGTCATCTGCAAACTTACTAATTAGACCACCCACATTTTCCTCCAGATACTTTATATATATACTACAAACAGCAGAGGTCCCAGCAGTGATCATTGCGGAACACCACCAGCTACAGATCTCCATTCTAAAAAGCATCCTTCCACCGTTACTCTGTCTTCTATAACCAAGCCAGTTCTGTATCCACCTAGCCAGCCCTCCCCGAATCCTATGCGATTTTTGCTTTTGCACCAGTCTATGTGGATCCTTGTCAAATGCCTCACTAAAGTCCATATAAACTACATCCACAGTCCTTCCCTCATCAATTATCTTTGTCACCTCTTCAAAAAACTCAATCAAGTTGGTGAGACATGACCTTCCCTGAACAAAACCATGCTGCCTGTCACTAACTAGTTCATTTTTCTCCAAATGTGCATACATCCATTTCCTCAGTATTTTCTCTGAAACCTCCCCCATGCTGACATCAGTCTCACTGGTCTATAATTCCATTAAAAATAGTGTTGCTGTTTGCATGAATGGGGTTTATTTGAAACTGAAACATTGATAAGCTAGAAAATAAAATAGTTTCACATTTAAATATTGTTGAAGTGATAATGATTAAGCTGCTTCATTTTGTGAGATTTAAACTCTTCTTAAATAAAACTTATTTCACTACGGAAAAAAATCTCTAATTTGTCGGATCAGCCATGATCTTATTGAATGGCGGGGCAGGCTCGAAGGGCCAGATGGCCTACTCCTGCTCCTATTTCTTATGTTCTTATGTCATTGGACTCGTTCCTGGAAGGAAGTGTCCTTTCCTTAAATTTATCCCAAAAGAGGAAAATGATTGGGATGTAATCTGCCACTGGACAGTAATTTGGGATTCCGGCCAGGATCCCTAAAACAGCAAAGAAAGTGACTTCAAATGGCCATTGGAATGAGGAGAGTGCTGAATCTCAGGGTCTCTCCTCCCTGCCGGACCGTCTGCTCCTGAGGATCCCCAAACACTCAACTCTCCGAAACGCAATCCGCCCCAGGCTGATGTTCCCAGCACTGAGAGCTCACCAACTCACTGTCCATTCTCCAAAACATCAACTAACTGGACTGGGGTCTCACAACACAGACATGGCGGCCGTGAGTTCTGAAATCAAACTCGATCTATTAGCTCCATCAGTTAGTCACCTACATTCCAATACACTGTATAAACCAACATGAATCCTTTAACCTTCAGTTACAATCCATCGAAGAACAGAGTCTGATGTTCAGCTGTGGCTGAAATGTAAGCTTGAATTGGGCCACTGGTAAATGCAATTTACCTCAGTGTAGATGAGAGGAGGGTGCATATCTAATGATAACAAATTAAATGTGACATTCGATTGATACAGGAATATGGAAAATGTAATTATCTCGCCAGAAGAAAGGCTGCAACAAAAGAGAAGAGGGCTATTTATTGAAAGGTGACAATTTGAAAAATAAATTACGGTACTCCTTCAGTGGAACATACAGACAGATTTCTCCAGTTAATTACACACATTGCTGATACACTAACACAGGGACTATTCCAGAATTAACTGCAGGGGGAGCAGACAGAGAGCTGGAAAGGCACATCAGAATTGATCAGAAAGAGGTGTGTACACAGAGCGTGAACCCGTTCCCGGTGTGTGTACACACAGTGCAGTTCTGTTCCCAGACACTCCCCCGCAGTACCCCTCTCCGTTCTGCTGCCTGTTCCTCTCTTCATGCTGTTCTTGCTGAGGAAGTGCTACTTCTTGCCTCCAGCCCGTTTTCCAGTCTTGTCTCTATCCCTGTCTCTCCTCTATCTTGTTCTCCATCCACTGTCACCTTGCTCCAGCCCCCTGACCCTGCCCCGCCTCACTCCCTTCCCAGTTCCAACCCACCACCTGAGCCATCTTCCATCCTCTGTAATGATTCAGAGCTCTGCTGCTCTCATTCACACCCAGTCTCCTTCACTCCCGTCATCCCCGTCTTCATTCTCCTCAGTCAGCAACTCCTTGAGTTTAAAATTTTCCTCCTGAGTATCCAATCTCTGCAAGAAGTTGTCCTCCCTCTCTCTGTAATCTCCAGTCCTATGAGATCTCTACGCCTCTCGGGCCTGTTGAGTTTTAATAACTCCACCATTGACAGACGAGCTTCAGGTGCCTGGTACCCAAGTGCTGGGATTCCCTCCTGAATCTCTCCACCTTGTTTTGAGTCGCATGATGGCACAGTGGTTAGCGCTGCTGTCTCGCAGAGCCAGGGATCTGGGTTCGATTCCTGGCTTGGGTCACTGTTTGTGCGGAGTCTGCACATTCTCCCTGTGTCTGCTTGGGTTTCCTCCAGGTATTCCGCTTTCCTCCCACAGTCCAAAGATGTCCTGGTTAGATGGATTGGCCGTGCTAAATTGCCCCTTAGTGTCGGGGAGCTAACAGAGTAAATATGTGGGGTTGTGGGGATAGGGTCTGGGTAGGATAGGTGCAGACTTGATGGGTTGAATGGCCTCCTTCTTCCCTGCAGGGATTCTATAAGGACACCATAAAACCTCTCTCTTTAAGCAGGTTTCTGGTCACCTCCCTGTGCTGCTCAATGTCAAATCTTGTTTTCTAATGTGCCTTGGATAGGTTGCTATCTAAATACAAGTTGTTGTTATTGTTCAACAGGCTAGTTTCCCAGGAATTCTCTCTGTCCCATCAGCCTTGGCAGTGATCCAGGTTAAATAGGATGTGTTTCTTTTCCAGTCACGAGCGGATGTTCTGACAGTGAGTGAATAAAATCACAAGATTGGAGATTGTTATCGTTTACACAGGTCCCTGTGCATTTGGCTCAGATCCAGCGACTGATCAGGTGCAATGTTTATCTTGTCAGCTCGGAGCGTGTGTGTCTCTCTGTGAGGACCATGAACCGGATTGAATTTGAATTGGTTTTTGGAGAAAGCAAGGTGATGGATTTGAGTTCGCCCTGTCTACTCTGCGCACTGGCTTCGGAACTTTAACAAAGGAATATTGTTTTAAAGAGAGGCCTGTGAATTTAGTATCAGCAGATGACACTGGTCTTGTTTTAAATGGTCAATATCTGTGGAGACAGGATAGTAAGAGATGAAAGCTGAAGCTTCAGTTCTTGTCTGGTGAGTTACTGCTCATGAATCACAGATCACACCCTGTCCTTAGAGCAGGTGAGGAAGTTAAACTGTCTAATAAGACACCAGTTCATCTCCCATCAGGAAACTGGTGAGTTTGCAATAAGCGATAACATAATGAATATGTAGGAAGATAACAAAGGAATCAAGGAATGCCAGCACAGAGGGTACACTGTGCCAGGATCTCACTGAGTGATTTCAAACAACTTTTTAAAGAATGAATGAAGGGAATATGACATCCTTGGACTTTGAAAAAGCAGCTATTGCCGTGGTTTTTGTGTGAAGGTGAAGTGTAAATAAGAAGCTGCCTGAAGGAGGGATAGCAGCAAGGTGGGCTGAATGGACATTCTCGTAGATTGAAGGTCCTTCAGACAAGCTGCTCCAGTCAACCCTTGCAAGCTCCTGTCTAATTCCATCAAAATTCACCTTGCCCCAGTTTAGAACTTGCACCTGTGGACCAGTTTTGTCTCTTCCCATGACTATTTTAAAATGAATAGAACTATGGTCACTGGTCCCAAAGTGGCCCCCCCCACTCTCACCTCAGTCATTTATCATGTCCTATTTCCCAAGAATAGGTCAAGTTTTGCCTTTTCCTGAGTAGACGCTCCACATCCTGCCTGAGGAAACTTCCCTGAACAAATTCCACTCCATCTCAGCCCTTAACACTCTGGCAGTCCCAGTCTATGTTCAGAATATTAAAATCCCCTGCTATGATAATGCTGTTACTCCTGCAGATCTCCCCAGTCTCCCATTGACTATCTGGGGGCCTGTGGTACAACCCCAATTCAGTCACATCCACTTTCTTCTTCGTTCCACCAACAAAGCCTTACTGGATAATCCCTTGGTTCTTTCATCTCTTTCTACTGCCGTGATGCTCCCCTTCATCGAAAATGCAACTCCTCCTTCCTCCCTTTTCTCTGCCTCGATCCTGCTTAAAGCACCTGTACCCTGGAACATTAAGCTGCACCCCCCCCCCTTAACCATGATATAAATTCCGTTTCCTGTGTTAGTTTGGAATGATTTGTTTTTGTGCTGTTAGCAACATTGTCAAGGCGGGATTTACTGCTCGCTCCGGTTACACTGAGTGCATCAGCCCTGGGCCTCCCTCCCTGAGGGGGAATCTACAATTCCTCCACTGTCACATTATTCCCTGGTATCCTCACAATGATTTTTGATTTGATTTATTATTGTCACATGTGTTAACATACAGTGAAAAGCATTGTTTCTTGTGCGCTATACGGACAAAGCTTACTGTTCACAGAGAAGGAAAGGAGAGAGTGCAGAATGTAGTGTTACAGTCATAGCTAGGGCGTAGAGAAAGATCAACTTAATGCGAGGTAGGTCCATTCAAAAGTCTGACAACAGCAGGGAAGAGGCTGTTCTTGAGCTGGTTGTTACGTGACCTCAGATTTTTGTATCTTTTTCCCAACGGAAGAAGGGGGAAGAGAGAATGTCCGGGGTGGGGGATCCTTAATTCTGCTTTGCCAAGGCAGCAAGAAGTGTAGACAGAGTCAATGGATGGGAGGCTGGTTTGAGTGATGGATTGGGTTACATTCACAACCTTTTGTAGTTCCTTGCGGTCTTGGGCAGAGTAGGAGCCCAGACCAAGCTGTGATACAACCAGAAAGAATGTTTTCTATGGTGAGATTCTGTTTAATTACACTGGAATTCCAGACGGAGGGAATTCGGAATGAAGAATTGGACTGAAATGGATCCCTTAAAACAGAGCAGAATATTTCTGCCTTAACGAGAAGTGAATGTTTCACCTCATTTCACCATCAGTCTGCTCCATCAGGCACAGTGTGACTTGGAGACTGCAATCAGCAACATGACTCCATGTTTATTGTGACACATTAATGCCCAAAAATACATTAAAAGGAGCAGAAAACACAGAGCACATCTCGGTGAGGATAAATATTTCAAAAATGCTGCAACAATTCCATTTTAAAGATCAGACGATTTGCTGGGTTTTCTCTCTCCTGAATATCTGGTTGTAATGACAAACAAACAAGATCAGAGGAGATATTTTAAAATGTGTTTGTCCACAGGACATGGGTGTTGCTGGCTTGGCCAGTATTTATTGCCCTTGAGAAGGGGGATGGTGAGTTGCCTTCCTGAGCCATTGCAGTCCATGTGGTACAGGTAAACCCACTATGCTGTCAGGGAGGGTGTTCCAAGCTTTTAACCCAGTGGCAGTGAAGGAACGATGATATATTTCCAATCAGGATGGTGAGTGGCTTGAACCTCCAGGTGTTCCCAGATGTCTGCTGCCCTTGTTGTAGAAGTCATGGATTAGGGAGATGTTTGTGTTAATCAGTCAGGAGTGGGCCCCTTTTGGGGGAAAATATATTTTCAGAACACTTTATGGGTTATAATTGGAGATAGAGTAGCTAAGGGTAGTGGGCGAGAAGAGGATTGGGAGAGGTTTAAATGTCAACAAAGATTGACAAAGAAGTTGATAAAGAAGGGTAGGAGAAACTATGAAGCTGGGCTAACGCTTAATATAAAAAAGGATAGCAAGAGTTTTTATAAATATATAAAAAGGAAGAGGCTGGCTAGGGTGAATGTTGGTCCTTTAGAGGATGAGAAAGGGGAGCTAGTGGTAGGGGATGGGGATATGGCTAAGGTATTGAATAACTTTTTTGTTTCTGTCTTCACGGAGGAGGAAGTGAATAATTTGCCGGGTGTTAGCGATGGAAAGGTGGTAGGGCTGGAGGGTCTTAATGACATTACTGTTACTAGAGAGGTGGTGCTCAACAGACTGGAGGGGGCTGATTGTGGACAAGTCCCCAGGACCAGAAGGAATGCATCCGAGGGTTCTGAAAGAAATGGCGGAGGTGATAGTGGATGCCTTGGTGGTTATTTTCCAAACCTCGCTGGATTCCAGGGAAGTGCCGGAAGATTGGAAAACGGCTAATGTTACGCCGTTGTTTAAGAAGGGTAGCAGGCAAAAGGCGGGGAATTATAGGCCGGTTAGTTTAACGTCTGTTGTAGGTAAAATGTTAGAATCCGTCATCAAGGAGGAAATAGCGAGGCATCTTGAAGGGAATTGCTTGATAGAACAGGCGCAGCACGGTTTCGTTAAAGGGAAGTCGTGTCTGACAAATTTACTGGAGTTCTATGAGGATGTGTCTAGGGCGGTGGATAGAGGAGAGCCAGTGGATGTGGTCTTTCTTGATTTTCAGATGGCGTTTGACAAGGTACCTCACAAGAGGTTATTGCAGAAGGTAAGGGGGCATGGAATTGGGGGTAGGGTGTTAGCGTGGATAGAGGATTGGTTGTCAAATAGGAGGCAGAGAGTGGGGGTCAACGGGTGCTATTCGGATTGGCGGATGGTGACTTGTGGAGTGCCCCAGGGGTCGGTGCTGGGGCCTCAGCTATTTACCATTTATATAGATGATCTGGAGGAGGGAACCGAGTGTAGGGTGTCGAAATTTGCTGATGACACCAAGATTGGTGGAACAGCAAGTTGTGTGGAGGGTGTGGAGAGTCTGCAGAAGGATCTAGATAGGCTGGGCGAATGGGCCAGGAACTGGCAAATGGAATTTAATGTTGGCAAGTGTGAGGTGGTCCACTTTGGTAGGAATAATGGTAGGAAGGACTATTACTTACGGGGCGAAAAACTGCAGCAGGCGACGGTGCAGAGGGACCTCGGGGTCCTTGTGCATGAGTCGCAAAAACCCAGCCTGCAGGTGCAGCAGGTGGTCAGGAAGGCGAATGGGATGCTGGCCTTCATAGCGAGGGGGATTGAATATAAAAGTAGGGAGGTCTTGCTGCGGCTGTATAGGGCATTGGTGAGGCCGCAGCTGGAGTACTGTGTGCAGTTTTGGGCGCCGCACCTGCGCAAGGATATTTTGGCCTTGGAAGGAGTGCAGAGGAGGTTTACTAGGCTGATACCGGAGTTGAGGGGGTTGAACTATGAGGAGAAGCTGAATAAACTAGGCTTGTACTTGTTAGAGTTTAGAAGAATGAGGGGAGATCTCACTGAGACATATAAGATGATGAATGGGATGGATAGGATAGAGGTGGAGAGACTCTTCCAGCTCAGAAGGGACAGCAGGACTAGGGGGCACAGCCTCAAGATAAAGGGGGGGGGGCGGTTTAGAACAGAGTTGAGGAGGAACTTCTTCACTCAAAGGGTGGTGAATCTCTGGAATTCTCTGCCCGTTGAAGTGGTGGAGGCTGCCTCACTAAATATTTTTAAGACGCAGGTTGATGGGTTTTTGATAAACGAGGGGATTAAGGGTTATGGGGAGAGGGTGGGAATGTGGAACTGAGCCACGAAAGATCAGCCATGATCTTATTGAATGGCGGGGCAGGCTCGAAGGGCTAGTTGGCCTACTCCTGCTCCTATTTCTTATGTTCTTATGTTCTTATTAAGAACAGTGTGCTGATGCTGTGCCTTTAAGGAATGTATTTGTGTCATGTTTCTTGTGCAGGAGTTGTTTTAGCAGTTAGTTCTATTATCAGTGCAGCATTGGGCTTTCACACAGAAAGGTGCTGTTTGGTCTCTTTAGAGAGAAGCAGTCTTCTCTATGTCTCTGCCACTGGAGTTAGAGACTCAGATCTGCCAGGAAATCAGTCTCATTCTCTGGAGGCTGCTGTATGGGAGTCAGATGTATTTGTGTATCTGTGCAGTAGAGTTAAAAGGCTGGAAATCGAGCTTCCACGTGAGCCAGTGTGTTTTTTGTGCTAACTTATTCTGAAGAGTGATTTTTGTCTCTGAGAATATTACTTACATTAGAGTTAGCTTGCTGTTAAGAATTATATTTTGTCATGTTTAAGTACTTTAATTGGTAAAAACTATGATAATTCTTTTTGTTATATTTTAATTGTGTTGTTGAATAAAGTTTGTTTTAATAAAAGCTTCCTAATGGGTAACAGAATCACAGCTGCAGTGAAACACCTTGTTATTGACACTAATGGCAAAATCACAAACAGCAGATTAACTTCACAAAATAGCTGAGAGTTTCTGATCTGGTCCCTAACACCAGAAACAGCTGCAGCACTCACATATTGTGTTGTGTTGAGTAATTTTCCATCTGTGAGGGGAACTCAGAAGAGATTCAGTTGTAGAATTCTGACTGAAGCTTGTCCTGGGTTTTTTTCAGTATTTTGAATCTTTCGACTTCAGCAAGTGGAACATACTGTACTCACTCAGTGCTGTTCCATTCACCCTTCCTTTTGTCTACTCATGCACAGTTAATCCAAGGTGACAGCAACTTTAAGGCAAAGAAATTGTGCAACAATTCTCAGTCATGCACAAAGTTCTAAAAATTAAACCAGAGAACAATGCAGCTTTAACACTGGCAGCTGAACATTTGTATAAACACGGGCCTGAAACAGGCAATTACTGTTAATTCATGGACTGCGAATCAACCAATTTCATCAAGCCTGCTGAATTAATCACACAGCACATTCGGCCCATCGTGTCTGTACCAGCTCTTTGAAGAGATATCCAATCAGCTCCATTCACCTGCAAGTTTGTGTAGTTCCCTTTTGAAAGGTTTTATTGAATCTATTTCTAGACAGTGAATTTGATTGTGTCAGGAAGGTGCAGGGATGATGATAACTGTACGAGAGTGTAACTGGACCCTCTGCTTCTCTTCCAGGTGTCCCTCAGACTCCTGTAATAAGTGGCTTCAAAGGACCAGTCAACGAAGGAGACTTGGTGGAGTTGACTTGCACCACCATTGGCAGTAAGCCAGCAGCTAACATCCGATGGTTCAAGGGTGACAAGGAAATTCAAGGTGAGTTTGTACAAGTACAGCCGTGTCCTCTGTGATGGTTTTCCTAACTTTCCAGTTTGCGAGGGGAGTTCATACTCACCTCACAGCTCGAGTTGTCAGTGGGTATCTGGATCCAGGAGTCACTTGTCTGTCTCGCTCTACAGGCCAGAGCAGAAGCTGGAACTCCTCCCTATCCGCACACAGGCTAAGGTCAGCGCTCTCTGTTTCAACCAATCAGAGTGGAAATGCACTCAGGTGTCCAGGTGAAAGGGCGATGGGGAATCGATGCACACGTACCACATCATAACCCTCTCTCTATTCACATGATTCATATGATTCATTTTGGTAGGACAAACTTGAATGCAGATTACAGGGTCAACAGCAGGGTTCAGAGGAATGTGGAGGAACAGAGAGATCTTGGGGTTCATATCCACAGATCTCTGAAGGTTGCCATTCAAGTGGATAGAGCCATGAAGAAGGCTTATAGTGTGTTAGCGTTTATTAACAGGGGGTTTGGGTTTAGGAGCTGTGGGGTCATGCTGCAACTGTACTGGACCTTGGTGAGACCACATTTGGAATATTGTATGGAGTTCTGGTCACCTCACTATAAGAAGGATGTGGAAGCATTGGAGAGAGTGCAGAGGAGATTTACCAGGATGCTGCCTGGTTTGGAGGGTAGGTCTTATGAGGAAAGGTTGAGGGAGCTGGGGCTTTTCTCTTTAAAGCGGAGAAGGATGAGAGGCGAATTATTAGAGGTTTATAAGTTGATGAGGGGGATTGATAGAGTGGACGTGCAGAGACTATTTCCTCGGGCAGATGTAGCTGTTACTAGGGGGCAGAACTATAAGGTTCATGGTGGGAGATATAGGAGGGATGTCCGAGGTAGATTCTTTACTCAGAGAGTGGTTGGGGTGTGGAATACACTGCCTGCTGTGATAGTGGAGTCGGACACTTTAGGAACTTCCAAGTGGTTATTGGATAGGCACATGGAGCATTCCGGAATGATAGGGAGTGGGATAGACTGATCTTGGGATTGGACATAGCTCGGCACAACATTGAGGGCCGAAGGGCCTGTACTGTGCTGTAATGTTCTATGTTCCATGTTATATTCCCAATAAACTCAGGAAATGCTGGAAAATCTCAGCAAGGCAGCGACTGTGGAGTAAGAAACTGAGGTAATGTTTTGAGTCTATATGACTTCTTCAGACCTCTCCTTAGATTCTGCCAGACCTGCTGAGTTTATCCAGAAGGTCCTGTTTTAATTTCAGATTTCCAGCATCTGTGTGATTTTGCTGCAGTCAGTTGATTTTTATGGACCGGGGAATTGACGATGAGAGAGCAAACTGAGCAACTGATTCATAATCGTCTCTATCACTGCCAAAGCCCAGTTTCACCCTTGTTATTATAAGAATATAAGATACAGAAGCAGAGTTAGGCCATTTGGCCCATCAGGTTCCAACACACAGCATTGTGAATCCAACATTCGTGAGCCTGAATTCTCACAACATTGCTCCATGTTTTAGTGGGTGTGTATTTCAGTGCCTGTACTTTCTCTCAGTTGCCCTGGGCAGTAACACTGTCACTGTGAGTAACAGGAATGCATCCCACAAACCTGTCAACACCTCCCATCCTCATAGTTGGCCAAAGCTGAACATTACACCTCCGGGTGTCACGGGTTTATGGCACATGGGCGTTGCTGGTTGGCCAGCATTTATTGCCCATCCCTAATTGCCCTTGGACTGAGTGTCTCGCTCGGGTGTTTCAGAGGGCAGTTGAGAGTCAACCACATTGTGGCCCTGGAGTTGCTGTAGGCCAGACCGAGTAAGGATAGTAGATTTCCTTCCTTAAAGGACATGAGTGAACCAGGTGGGTTTTTCCAACAATTGACAATGGTTTTATGGCCATCGGTAAGTTCTATATTCCAGGTATTTTTATTGAATTCAAATTTCACCAGCTGCCATGGTGGGATTCGAACCCGGGTCCCCAGAACATTAGCTCAGTTTCTGGATTAATAGTCTAGTGATAATACCACTCGGTCATCGCCATCCCCTAACCGGGCCAACTGATGGGCTGTTGTCACGGTAACTGGGGACACCTGATGGGTTGGTGTCACAGTAACTGGGATGCCTGATGGGCTGTTGTCATGGTAACCAAGGTGCCTGATAGGCTGTTGTCATGGTAACTGGGGTGCCTGATGGGCTGTTGTCACAGTAACTGGTGTGCCTGATGGGCTGTTGTCATGGTAACTGAGGACCTGATGGGCTGTTGTCATGGTAACTGGGGTGCCTGATGGGCTGTTGTCATGGTAACCGGGGTGCCTGATGGGCTGTTGTCATGGTAACTGGGGTGCCTGATGGGCTGTTGTCATGGTAACTGAGGACTTGATGGGCTGTTGTCATGGTAACCGGGGTGCCCGATGGGCTGTTGTCATGGTAACTGGGGTGCCTGATGGGCTGTTGTCATGGTAACCGGGGTGCCTGGTGGGCTGTTGTCATGGTAACCGGGGTGCCTGGTGGGCTGTTGTCATGGTAACAGAGATGCTGCAAATTGTGTTTTGTTGAATTCAGTTTCCATTTGATAAAAGAGATTGTTGATGTAATGGAAGCAGGAAGTTGAATTCCACGCTCCAAAAAGCAAACAGTTGTGTGGCTTCTGAAGGATATACTGTTTCCTTGTTCTCCCGAGGGGGGTGAAAGTATTAACATGAACATGTGGCAATAACGTGACCCTGCCATGAGAGCAAAGGTACAAGAACCCTGAGTGTAAGGGGTCAGCTGAGGACATCCATCTTCTGTAATTCCCTAAGCTTCTCCGACCTCTAATGCACAGAGTTCCATCAAGACTAATAAAGCAGCAGCAATATTTATTATTGATATAGATAAAGGCACTTGTTGGTCACAGACTCTGTCAGACTGCTGTCCCTGTATAATCACACACCACAACTCAAACAGTACCAGGCACTCCCTGATCTCTGGCACTCATTCTGCTGACTCCACATTTTAAACAACGTGTTGATGTGATGTGGGCGTCATTTATTGCCCATCACTGAGGGCATTGCTGTGACTCGAGTCACATGTAGGCCAGACCGGGTAAGGATGGCAGATTTCCTTCCCTAAAGGGACATTCGTGAACCTGATGGGTTTTTCCAACAATCGACAATGGTTTCATGGTCATCGGTAGGTTCTTAATTCCAGATTTTTATTGGATTCAAATTTTACTATCTCACTGTGTCAGGATTCGATCCCGGGTCTGCAGAGTGTTACCCTGGATTACTAGTCCAGCGGTAATACCACTACACCACTGTCTCTCTAAAATGTTTATAGTAGACATGATGTGGGTATGCCGGCGTTGGACTGGCGTAAACACAGTAAAAAGTCTGACAACACCAGGTTTTAGTCCAACCGACTAAACCTGGTGTTGTCAGACTTTTTACTGTCTCTAAAATGTTTGGCAGGGTGATGGGGGGTGGGGGTTGTTTCACTGCATTATTTTCCAAATTTGGTGACAAATCCCTGAGACACAATACCTGAAAGAAATGTGCTGCGCATTGAGGGTCCAGTACAAAGCCTCACTACTCGAGGGTAACGTCTGACTGTACAAAGCCTCACTACACCAGGGTAACGTCCGACTGTACAAAGCCTCACTACACCAGGGTAAAGTCCGACTGTACAAAGCCTCACTACACCAGGATAAAGTCCGACTGTACAAAGCCTCACTACACCAGGGTAAAGTCCGACTGTACAAAGCCTCACTACACCAGGGTAAAGTCCGACTGTACAAAGCCTCACTACACTAGGGTAAAGTCCGACTGTACAAAGCCTCACTACACCAGGGTAAAGTCCGACTGTACAAAGCCTCACTACACCAGGGTAAAGTCCGACTGTACAAAGTCTCACTACACCAGGGTAAAGTCCGACTGTACAAAGCCTCACTACACCAGGGTAAAGTCCGACTGTACAAAGCCTCACTACACCAGGGTAAAGTCCGACTGTACAAAGCCTCACTACACCAGGGTAAAGTCCGACTGTACGAAGTCTCACTACATCAGGGTAAAGTCCGACTGTACAAAGTCTCACTACACCAGGGTAACGTCTGACTGTACGATGCCTCACTACACCAGGGTAAAGTCCGACTGTACAAAGTCTCACTACACCAGGGTAAAGTCCGACTGTACGAAGCCTCACTACACCAGGGTAAAGTCCGACTGTACGATGCCTCACTACACCAGGGTAAAGTCCGACTGTACGATGCCTCACTACACCAGGGTAAAGTCTGACTGTACAAAGCCTCACTACACCAGGGTAAAGTCCGACTGTACGATGCCTCACTACACCAGGGTAAAGTCTGACTGTACAAAGCCTCACTACACCAGGGTAAAGTCCGACTGTACGATGCCTCACTACACCAGGGTAAAGTCCCTGGTTTATTTGGTAACACAAGCTTTTGAAGTGTCACTCCTTCAGGTGAGTGAGACTGAGTCTGGCAGACTCTGCAATCTGCCATTTTACTGACTGATTCACTGAGAGTGAATCTGAGAGGTGAATGTTTATTTGGCTCCAATGGACCTTCACACACAGCCTGGTGCTGCCCTCACACACAGGCAGGGGCACAAGGTTGTGATCAGGAGCAGTTGTTCTGTCAGAGTTTCTCCCCTTGGCCAGGGTTCCTGCCCCTGATCACTGTCTAGCTGAGCAGAACAGTCCTGACAGTTCCACACTGAGCCACTGAAATAACACTTATGAAAAAGCCAATCTGTGAGACAGGGCAGGTCAGGACTCAGGGAGAGGTGCAAACTGATTGCTTCAGGCTCACCACAGCAGCTGCAAGAGCCACTTTCTGACACATTAGGTTTAACTGTCAGTCAAACTGTGCCTTCAAACAAAATAAATGATCCTTATTTACTCCCTGCAGAGTTGGTGATGCTGTACTTCTCACTCGCTTCCTGCTAAACAATACTTCCACAGCAACACTCAACTCCAGTAAAGTGCCAGACTAGATTCAGAACTTGGTCACCAATGTCCACAGACACACACACACACGTACACACAGATACATATAGAGATAAACACACGTGCACATGCACACACACATATACAAAGCACAGACTCGCAGAGACACTCACATTTACACATACACTCACACACACTCACACACTCGGTCACACACACTCGGTCACACACATAAACACACACACACTCGGTCACACACACACACACACACACACTCGGTGATGCACATAAACACACACACACTCGGTCACACACATAAACACACACACACTCGGTCACACACACACACTCGGTGATGCACATAAACACACACACACTCGGTCACGCACATAAACACACACACACTCGGTCACACACACACACACTCGGTCACGCACATAAACACACACTCACTCGGTCACACACACACACACACACACGCGGTCACACACACACACACACACGCGGTCACACACACTCAGTCACACACACACACACTCGGTCACGCACATAAACACACACTCACTCGGTCACACACACACATGCTCTGTCCCATGCACACCAAGTCAGAAACAGTCAGACAAACACACACACAGATGCACCCAAACTCACCCACACACAAACATGCTCCCACACAAATCACAAATACTCTTACATGCACTTACACACACTGACACACACATGTTGACATAGGTATACATGCACAATGTTGCATATATCACACACAAAAAGACACATACACTCATGCACACACTGACTCTTACACACGCAATCAAACACAAATACACACACACTCCCTCACACATAGTCAAACACTCATGCACAGACACACACACACGGGAGCACAGGTTCAGGGTGAGAGGGGGGAGTTTAAAGGAGATGTACGGGGAAAGTTTTTCACACAGAGAGTGGTGGGTGTCTGGAACGTGCTGCCAGAGGAGGTGATGGAAACAGGCGCATTAACAACATTTAAGAGACATCTGGACGGGTGGGTGAATAGGGAGGGAATATAGAACATAGAACATAGAACATAGAACATTACAGCACAAACAGGCCCTTCGGCCCTCGAGTTGCGCCGATCGCATCAACCCCACCAATCTATAGACCTATCTATAACCCCCAATCCCATTAAACCCCATATACTCATCCAGAAGTCTTTTAAAAGACCCCAGCGAGTTCGCCTCCACCACCGACGACGGCAGCCGATTCCAATCACTCACCACCCTCTGAGTGAAAAACTTACCCCTAACATCACCTCTGTACCTCCCTCCCCGCACCTTAAATCTGTGTCCCCTCGTAGCGACCATTTCAACCCGGGGAAATAGCCTCTGAGAGTCCACCCTATCTATTCCTCTCAACATTTTATAAACTTCTATCAGGTCGCCTCTCAACCTTCGCCTCTCCAGGGAAAAGAGTCCCAGCTCCCTCAACCTATCTTCATAAGGCATGCCTCCCAGTCCAGGCAACATCCTTGTAAATCTCCTCTGCACCCTTTCAATAGCTTCTACATCTTTCCTATAGTGAGGCGACCAGAACTGCGCACAGTACTCCAAATGAGGCCTGACAAGGGTCCTGTAAAGTTGCAGCATTACCTCCCGACTCCTAAACTCAATCCCTCGATTAATGAAGGCCAGTACACCATACGCCTTCTTGACCACCTCCTCCACCTGCGAGGCCGATTTAAGAGTCCTGTGAACCCGGACCCCGAGATCCTTCTGCTCTTCAACGCTACTAAGACCCCTGCCCTTAATAGTGTACTCGTTCATCCCGTTGGTTCTGCCGAAATGGACTACTACACATTTATCCGCGTTGAAGTCCATCTGCCACTTCTCCGCCCATTCCTGCATACTATCTATGTCCTGCTGCAACTTTTGACATCCTTCCAGACCATCCACAACACTGCCGACCTTCGTGTCATCAGCAGGAATAGAGGGATACGGACTGAGTAAGGGCAGAAAGTTTTATTTGAGTTGAGTTAGAATATCATGATCAGCACAGGCTTGGAGGGTTGAAGGGCCTGTTCCTGTGCTGTTCTTTGTTCTTTAACCCTGAGAGTGTAAACTAACTGATCTTGAACATATGCCCCATTGTAATTGACACTTCCACCCTGGGAAACAGCCTCTGACTATCCACCCTGTCTATGCCTTATAATCTTGTAGACCTGTATCAGGTCTCCCCTCAGCCTCTGTCTTTCCAGTGAAAACAATCCTAGTTTATTCAACCTCTCCTCATAGCCAACACCCTCAAGACCAGGAAACATCCTGGTGAACCTTCTTTGCACTCTCTCCACCACATCCCTCTGGTAGGGTGGTGACCAGAACTGCACGCGATACTCCGAATGTGGCCTAACCAAGGTTTTATAAATCTGCAACATGATGTCCCAACTCTTGTACTCAGTGTCCCGGCTGATGAAGGCGAGCTTGCCAAATGTCTTCTGAATCACCTTGGTCACATGTGTTACCATTTTTAGTGAACTGTGGACCTGCACACCCAGATCCCTCTGGGCATCCAGAACTAGGGGCGATTGTTTGAGGATAAGGAGTAAATCTCAGACTGTTACCAGAGAGAGGGCTGGCGCTCAGAAATGGAATTTGAAGAAGGAATCAAAAATAACGACTTTATTTTTTCTCAGTGTTTAATTAGAGGGGATTTCTGGATATCAGATAAACAGTCTGATAATTTAACAGTGGTGAAGGAGTGGAGAAGATGGTGCTCAGATAGAGCGGGGTGTCCTCAGTGTGAAAACTCACACTGTGTTTTCAGATGATGTCAGTGAGGGACAGCAGATAGATGAGAAATAGGAGGGAGTCACAATAAATCCTCAAACGACCAAAGATAACGAGCTTGGAGCAGGAAGTGGAGCCATTGCCGGAACTTCTCAAACTCTGATTGGGTCGTTAAGAATTGAATGGACGAGTGCAATCCCAGCCATCTGAACGACCATGGAGAGAAACTGGAGAATGGTGTTCTCAACCCTGCCAAAAACTGCAGAAAGCTCGAGGAGGAAGAGTTCCCCTTTTCCAATCATCTCCAAGGATGATATTTGTGACTTCAGTAAAAGCAGTTTCAGTGAAAGGGATGGAAACCTGATTGGAGAGATTTAAATATGGCATCAGGATAGGTTGGCATGGATTTGGATGAAGAAAACTTGTGCTTTGGAGAGGAAAGGTAGTTGGAGAATGGGAGCTTGTAAGGAAAGCAGATCCAAGGAGTGATGATGGTGGATTTGAAGGAGAGAGGGACAATGCCTGAGGAGAGAGCGGCTAACAGAGCGACAAGGAAGGGAAGATGCTTGGTTAGTTTAGTGGGAATAGGGTCCAGAGAGCAAGGGCCCTATCTTGTGGACCAGATGAGCTCAGAGAGGTCATGAGGTGAGATTTGAGAGAAAGATATGAGCTAATGTCTCGATAAGGAGGGGAATTAAAGCGGAGGAGAAGCAAGTAGCAGAGGGAATGTTTCAATCTTAGTGACAAAGTCCCTGAGGGTGGGTTGTAGGGAGTTGTTTTTCAAGCTGGAGGCCTGTGACCAGCGGTGTCCCTCAGGGATCAGTGCTGGGCCCACTGTTATTTGTCATTTATATTAATGATTTGGATGAAAATATAAGGGGCATGGTTAGTAAGTTTGCAGATGACACCAAGATTGGTGGCATAGTGAACAGTGAGGAAAGTTATCTCCAATTGCAATGGGATCTTGATCAATTGGGCCAGTGGGCTGACGAATGGCAGATGGAGTTTAATTTAGATAAATGCGAGGTGATGCATTTTGGTAGATTGAACCAGGGCAGGACTTACTCAGTTAATGGTAGGGCACTGGGGAGAGTTACAGAACAAAGAGATCTCGGGGTACATGTTCATAGCTCCTTGAAAGTGGAGTCACAGGTGGACAGAGTGGTGAAGAAGGCATTCGGCATGCTTGGTTTCATCGGTCAGAACATTGAATACAGGAGTTGGGACGTCTTGTTGAAGTTGTACAAGACATTGGTAAGGCCACACTTGGAATACTGTGTACAGTTCTGGTCACCCTATTATAGAAAGGATATTATTAAACTAGAAAGAGTGCAGAAAAGATTTACTAGGATGCTACCGGGACTTGATGGATTGAGTTATAAGGAGAGGCTGGATAGACTGGGACTTTTTTCCTCTGGAGCGTAGGAGGCTGAGGGGTGATCTTATAGAGGTTTATAAAATAATAAGGGGCACAGACAAGGTAGATAGTCAATATCTTTCCCCAAAGGTCAGGAAGTCTAAAACTAGAGGGCGTAGGTTTAAGGTGAGAGGGGAGAGATACAAAAGTGTGCAGATCTTTTCACACAAAGGGTGGTGAGTGTTTGGAACAAGCTGCCAGAGGTAGTAGTAGAGACAGGTACAATATTATCTTTTAAAAGTATTTAGACAGTTACATGGGTACGATGGGTATAGAGGGATATGGGCCAAATGTGGGCAATTGGGAATAGATTAGGGGTTTCAAAAAAAAGGGTAACATGGACAAGTTGGGCCGAAGGGCCTGTTTCCATGCTGTAAACCTCGATGACTCTATCTCCAAGACCAATTTCTGATCTCAAAATTCTGAACCAACGCCATCACTCCCTCAGCCAACAGTTTACAAGGATTTGAAATGTCAGCTTTCAGACTGGCCTAAAATCAAATATGTTTAATTTCTCACAAATTGCACTATTTGATAAGTCTGGGCATTAGTAACTTTATTGAAGGATCGACCACATATTTTCCAAAGGCCTTTGCTAAATTCCCAAATGGGAGGCTCATACTAACAGTTCAGGTGTGTGAAGTCTCAAGACCATAGAATGGTTACAGCACTGAAAGAGACCATGCAGCCCACTGTGTCCCTGCTACCCCGTGAAAGAACAATTCACCCAGTGCCTCTCCTGCAATCTTCCCAGTCCCTGCGTAATATTCCAATTAATCCAATTCATTTTGAATGCTCCAAGTGAGCTGCCTCCACTGCACTCTGACAGTACATTCCAGATCCTAACCACTCACTTTGTGAATCTGTCTCCACCACACTCTCAGACAGTACATTCCAGATCCTAACCACTCACTGTGTGAATCTGTCTCCACCACACTCTCAGACAGTACATTCCAGATCCTAACCACTCACTGTGTGAATCAGTCTCCACCACACTCTCAGACAGTACATTCCAGATCCTAACCACTCACTGTGTGAATCTGTCTCCACCACACTCTCAGACAGTACATTTGAGATCCTAACCACTCACTGTGTGAATCTGTCTCCACCACACTCTCAGACAGTACATTCCAGATCCTAACCACTCGCTGTGTGAATTTGTCTCCACCACACTCTCAGACAGTACATTCCAGATCCTAACCACTCACTGTGTGAATCTGTCTCCACCACACTCTCAGACAGTACATTCCAGATCCTAACCACTCACTGTGTGAATCTGTCTCCACCACACTCTCAGACAGTACATTCCAAATCCTAACCACTCGCTGAGTGAATCTGTCTCCACCACACTCTCAGACAGTACATTCCAGATCCTAACCACTCGCTGTGTGAATCTGTCTCCACCACACTCTCAGACAGTACATTCCAGATCCTAACCACTCGCTGTGTGAATTTGTCTCCACCACACTCTCAGACAGTACATTCCAGATCCTAACCACTCACTGTGTGAATCTGTCTCCACCACACTCTCAGACAGTACATTCCAGATCCTAACCACTCGCTGTGTGAATCTGTCTCCACCACACTCTCAGACAGTACATTCCAGATCCTAACCACTCGCTGTGTGAATCTGTCTCCACCACACTCTCAGACAGTACATTCCAGATCCTAACCACTCACTGTGTGAATCTGTCTCCACCACACTCTCAGACAGTACATTCCAGATCCTAACCACTCGCTGAGTGAATCTGTCTCCACCACACTCTCAGACAGTACATTCCAGATCCTAACCACTCGCTGTGTGAATCTGTCTCCACCACACTCTCAGACAGTACATTCCAGATCCTAACCACTCGCTGTGTGAATTTGTCTCCACCACGCTCTCAGACAGTACATTCCAGATCCTAACCACTCACTGTGTGAATCTGTCTCCACCACACTCTCAGACAGTACATTCCAGATCCTAACCACTCGCTGTGTGAACCTGTCTCCACCACACTCTCAGACAGTACATTCCAGATCCTAACTACTCGCTGTGTGAATCTGTCTCCACCACACTCTCAGACAGTACATTCCAGATCCTAACCACTCGCTGTGTGAATTTGTCTCCACCACACTCTCAGACAGTACATTCCAGATCCTAACCACTCACTGTGTGAATCTGTCTCCACCATACTCTCAGACAGTACATTCCAGATCCTAACCACTCGCTGTGTGAACCTGTCTCCACCACACTCTCAGACAGTACATTCCAGATCCTAACCACTCACTGTGTGAATCTGTCTCCACCACACTCTCAGACAGTACATTCCAGATCCTAACCACTCGCTGTGTGAACCTGTCTCCACCACACTCTCAGACAGTACATTCCAGATCCTAACCACTCACTGTGTGAATCTGTCTCCACCACACTCTCAGACAGTACATTCCAGATCCTAACCACTCGCTGTGTGAACCTGTCTCCACCACACTCTCAGACAGTACATTCCAGATCCTAACCACTCGCTGTGTGAATCTGTCTGCACCACACTCTCAGACAGTACATTCCAGATCCTAACCACTCACTGTGTGAATCTGTCTCCACCACACTCTCAGACAGTACATTCCAGATCCTAACCACTCACTGTGTGAACCTGTCTGCACCACACTCTCAGACAGTACATTCCAGATCCTAACCACTCACTGTGTGAACCTGTCTGCACCACACTCTCAGACAGTACATTCCAGATCCTAACCACTCGCTGTGTGAATCTGTCTCCACCACACTCTCAGACAAGTTGCATTCTGTGTAATATGCAAAGTTCCCATCTCCATTCTACAAAAGGACATAATAACCCTTGAGAAAATGTACACGGACGATACGTTAAGTGAGAGATTGGAAGATTCAGCCAAGATTGAACCAACTGGGGATTTTCAGTTCTGAACGAGAAGTTTTGGAGGAAAATTTTTAACAGAGAAAACGTTCCCAGTTTGGCAGAATCTGAGATTAGGAACTGAAGTGAATATATCCAGAGGGGGATAAGGAACCATTTCTCAGAGTGATTAGAATGTGAAACTTGCCTCCACAGGATACAAACAGCTGTTTTCAAAAGGAATCTGAATAAATACATGAGGGAAAAGGGAATGGGAGGGTTTTGGTGCAGTACAAACCCCCACACAGACTGGCTCAGTGCTGTATATTCTCTGTTATTTTCTGTATGGAATTTGTCTCGCTCCACATTCTCTCCCATTTGACTTTTGACTTTTCTCTTTTCTAAGTGCTAACCCTCTCAGTTTCTCTCTCTCTGTCCACTGAATCCTCCACTTTGGCTCTGTTCTGTTGTGTGTGAAATGTCTGGAGATGTTATATAAATGATAGCAGTTATTGTCAGAGCTGGTTTTCTCTGTCCTTTTTGCTGAGTTTGCTTGCTTACAGCTAACTCCATCCTTTGGCAGAAGGCTTCTTATTCTTACTCCCTTTTTCACAAAAAATGCATTGTTTGCTTGTCAAAAACATTTTCCTATTACAGTTCCACTCTCATTGCCATTTCCATTTGAATTGTCCCTTCAGGAGTAGCTCCAAGCTATAACTTTCCAGGAGCAGTTAACTCCTGACTCACACTGTACTGCATGTTTCAGACAAGTAACTCACACTCAAACACAGCAGTCAGATAAAGCTTGCATTCCCCTAGTGCCTTTCACATCCCCGAGATGCTCAACCGAGCAAATCAATTACTTTTGAAGCCCAATCATATTTCAGGAAGTGTAGCAGTTGGTTTACGCACAGCAAGCTCCCACAGGCAACAGTGTGACAGTGAGTTTTAGGAATTGGTTGATGTGTAGGTTTTGGTCAGGATGCTTGGGACAATTCCCCGCTCCTCTTTCAATCGTGACTGTGGGATTTTTTAAAAATTCATTTACAGGGTGTGGCATAGCTGGGCCAGCGTTTATTGCCCACCCCTAATCTCCCTTGAGAAGGTGGCGCTGAGCTGCCTTCTTGAACCACTGCAGTCCCTGAGGTGTAGGTACACCCACAGTGCTGTTAGGGAGGGAGTTCCAGGATTGTGACCCAGTGACAGTGAAGGGACGGCGATATATTTCCACGTCAGGACACTGAGTGAGTTGGAAGGGAAGCTCCAGGTGGTGGTGTTCACAGCTATCTACTGGATGTTTGTGGATGGGGACACTGGCTGCCTTGTCCTAGATAGTGTTATACGTCCACTGAGGGCAGGGGGATACATATTTGGGATGGGCACCCATCCCACCACCTCCTGCCCACCAAGGACTCATCCTCCTAATACAAGAATGTGGGCGGGCACCGAAACTGATAACTCACCCACCTGCCGTATGAAAATGTCTGTCTACAGATAAATAAATATTGTTATCAAGCTGACTGACTCTGATAATACACTTCCTGTTTGGCATGGGCAGTAGGAAACCTAGTTTTTAACCTGAAATTTCCAACCGGAGGGAATCTAACCATTGCCCCTTGATATTCAATGGAATTACCATCACTCAATCCCCCACTGTCAGCATCCTGGGGGTTACCATTGATCAGAAACTGAGCTGGACTAGCCATATACACACTGTGGCTACAAGAGCAGGTCAAAGGCTGGGAATCCTGGAGTGAGTAACTCTCCTCCTGACCCCCAAAGCCTGTCCACCATCTCCAAGTCACAAGTAGGAGTGTGATGGAATATTCCCCACCTGCCTGGATGGGTGCAGCTCCAACAACACTCAAGAAGCTTAACACCATCCAGGACAAAACAGCCCGCTTGATTGCCATCCTATCCACAAACATTCATTCTCTCCACCACTAACACACAGTGACAGAAGGGTGTATCCATCTACAAGATGCACTGCAGGAACTCACTAAGATTCCTCAGGCAGCAACTTCCAAACCCATGATCTCTACCATCTAGAAGGACGAGGGCAGGGGATACTTGGGAACCCCCCCCACCTGAAGGTTCCCCTCCAAGTCGCTCACCATCCTGACTTGCAAATATATTGCCTTTCCTTCACTGGGACAGGATCCTGGAACAGCACTGTGTGTATATCTACACCACAGAGCCTAAGCTCACTGCCACCTTCTGCAGGGCAATTAGGGATAGGTAATAAATGCTGACCAGGCAGTGATGCACATGCCCCATAAATTAATTTTTATAAAGTTATTGTTGTGCTGACTCTGAGTAAACAGCTGTCTGGATATTGTTCCCCATTTGAACCGTGTCTTTCACACACACATACTGACGCTGCCTCTCCCACCCTGAAGTGCATGTTTTTGGGTGCGTTGGGATGGGATAATTGCGTGTTGGCCATTTCATGGGATTTGTGTATGTGTTCCCGACACCTCCACATCTCCCACAGCCGGAGAGCAGGTGGATTCAGGACCACACTGGAAACCGTGTGGGAAAAGGGGTTTTAAATCTGTTTCTCAAGTTATTTAAATGTGATTATTGGGCCCTGTACGGAATTCTCCGTGCCCGATAGCATCTCCCATCCTGCCAGGAATACTTCACTCCGGCCAGGTTTAGACTCGCTCCTCACTCACAGGAAACTAGTGAGAGACCCCGCCGGAGTGAAGGGGAATACTCGGGGCCCTAGGGAGTCAGCAGTGATGGGGGGGGGGGGGTGTACCTTGGGCATGGACGCCCTGGCAATGCCAGCCTGTGCTCCTAGTTGTGCCCCAAGAGGGGGCACCTTTGCACCCTCCAGTGGACATCGGGCAGTGCCAAGATGGGGCCAAGGGGGTGTGGCCTGGGGGAAGGGGTGGGGTCAAAGGGCAAGTGGGTGGGGCCTGGACGAGGGACAGGGCCCATGGTGGACAGGGCCAAGGGGCAGAGCCTATTATGGGCGGGGTCTAGGGGCGATCGGTGGGGGGTGGGGTGTCCCGCTGCCACTCTGTATTGGGATCGGTCGGGGCTGAAGGGGGGCCAGTGATCGGGGCAGGATGCGGGGAGTTTGGTCTGTGGGGGGGGGGGTCTGCCTCTCGGCAGGCGGTGTCTCCCTCCCGAGAGGGGGGAGTAGGGAGGAATTGTTGTGGAGAGCGGAGTGGGGGGAGGGGGCTGGAGAACAGGGCGTTGCGGAACAGGGGGGGGGGTCATGTATGGCCCGGGAATGCTTGTGTGGGCGGTGGTGGGGATGGGGGTGAAAGGGTAGGGGCAGCACTGCAATCCAGCCGGTCAGTAAACTGTGAACTGACAGATCAGGGTCTCAGCACATGCGCAGCGTTCCAGAACTGTCATCCTGAGCGGGAATAGGCCCTGCCCCAACCCGAACTGTTAATGATATTCACCATCGGGATTTCTGCATTGCACAGAGTGTGCGAGGTCTGAAATTGAACTGAAGAAACAATCGTGATTTACACCAGTTTTCTCACCAGTTCAGCATCTTTGGGGCCCTATATTCCAGTGGGAGCTATCTTCAGCGTCAATAAAGTGAATGTGGCTTCGTTCATGTGAAAAAAACCATAGTATTTGCTTCGAGTCTGCTCTCTGTCCCTTCCTCAGCCTCCCTTTTTAATCCCTTTCATTTGTCACATCTCATTTAGCCTTTTAGGTGCTATGCGTTACTTTAATATTGATTTAACAATACACAGCTCTAATACTTTGCGATGTGTTCCGCACAGGACTTGATCTCTCAGCTCATTTCATCCTAATAACATTCTACAATTAATTCTCAAACACGCTGACAAGAAATTATAGATTTTATGCAAATTGCTTATCTGACGAGTTTAGAAAGCTGCATTCCCGCAGCCTGGGATTAGCAGAGACAATCTGAGTGGTGTCTGGTTTCAGAGGAGGAGAAGGGTCACATTGAAGTTGCTCTGCACTTTATATTGCTGTACAGAATCTTCATAAAGCTTTAAAAATACCAACTCCATAGCAGATACATTGAACTGATTATGGTGGATTGGAGAGGGCCGGAGGGGGGGGGAACAGTGAATCTCCTCTGTCTATTACATAGCTTGAATTGGGCTGGCTGCCTCACCACCCACAGCTCTGTCATCACTTTTACTAAGTGCACCTGTATTTTTATTTCAATTAATTTCAGTTTCTCAAATTATCATGGTGAGATTTAAACCTTGAGTCTTCTGGATTATTAGTGCAATAACAGAACCACAAAATACCCCGAGATTTCAGCGATGATTCATAATTATTTTACATTTTGTCTCCTGGAATGTGCCTTTGATGTTAGATAGTTTTGCTATCCGTCCAAACACATGAAATAAGAGCAGGAGGAGGCCATTCAGCCCATCGAGCCTGCTCTGCTGTTCAATAAGACCATGACTGCTCTGACTGTAACCTTAACCCTACAACCCCAATAAACCTCCCCCCCCACCCCGTCCATCCCCTTTGCCTATGAAGAATTTATCCATACTGAAGGCAGGATTCGAATCTCAGATTGCGGGAAGGATAGTAATATTAAAAGGGAAGACCGACCCACTGGGGGATAGACTTCCTGAACATGGACCGAGTTTGAGCACAGACACTCAGTAATAAAGATCTCAGTTACATATGGGAATCTTTCATTGCTGATTAATATTGCAGTTCAATCTCCCGGCAGGGAGTCTCATGAAACACTGAGTGCTTTGATGAAGCGTTGAGTTGGAAGAAGGGAGATTTTCAATTCCGCTGTTCAGTGAACACAAGACCCCAGGAGAGAGGAGGGGACATGGAGAATGCTCGGTTAATGTTTGTTACAGAGGAACAAAGTTTGCAAATGGTGACAGGAAGATCAAGCCATCACTCATTGTCAAATGTATTAAGTTCAGACCATTTTCATCTACATTTTGTTCAGGTGCTGTGTTAATCTTACTAATGAAATCTCATTGCAGCACTCTTCAACATAACTGAACTCAGTCGGAATGGTGTCTCATTGCCCAAGTACAGCCACTATCTCCATCTTATCAATCAAACAAGAGATTCAAAACAGCCATCAGATTAGGCCTCAGAAGGGCAGATGTGTAGCAGACAAGGAAATGACAGCAGCTCCCAGCCACATGGCACAGCCTTTGCTCCAGTGTAGAGAAGATCGATGGATTTAAATCGCAGAATGTCTGTCAGTGTTAGAGAATATTTTAATATTACTGCCATCGATCAGAGCCTTGCATTAAAACCCACACACTGTCACTAAAGACTGTACAACTGCTATTGCCTATTTTCTGTTGCTAATCCTTAAACCAGTGTGGGATTTGAATGTGTCACAAACATCAGGACACAGAATATCAGGAGAATGTAATTAGTAGACGACAAGGAGGGGAATTGGAGGCCTGCCTACCTTCCAGCCCTGACATTGTCTCACTGATTGTTAAGCATTCGGAGACCGCAGTGTTTCACTCGTGACACTGGCATCCACACATTGCCAGTTTTTCATCCCCAGTTATGTGTCAGTTTTACAGTTTTTAATTTACTTAATGTGAAATGTCATTACCTGACTAACGCTGATCGTCAACTTTGATGTTAACCAACCAATCTGATGCATAACATTTTAGGCAGCTTTTTATATCAATGTGTTACCAGAAAGAAACAGAATTACATCGATAAATCCCTCAGAAACAGTCCGTCATGTACAGACATCACGCTCAGTGTGTTACATGAGCAAAGACAATAGCCATAGTACAAAGCAAGATCCCACAACTGTAAGATTCACCTCCTTGTGCTGAACTGACGGAGGGAGGAATATTGGTTCCGACCTTTAGAAAAAGCCATTGTTCTCTCTCAGGTGGTGCCGCAGGATTCTATACATCCACTCGGGTAGACACAATCTAACCTCAGCTACAGGCCTCTAACAAGGTGACACAGTGGTTAGCACCGCTGTCTCACAGCGTGTCCGGGTGACGGTCTGTGGGGAATCCGCACATCCTCCTGTTTCTGAATGAGGTTCCACTGGCTTCCTTCCACAATCCCAGGATGGGTAGGTTCAGGGGGGATTATGGGTAAATTCATGGGGTCACGGGAACCGGAACTTGGGTAAGATGTTCTGTCAGAGAGTAGGTGCAGAACGGATGGGCTGAATGGCCTCCATATGCACTGTAGGGATTCTATGGAATGCTACACTGAGGTGCCAGCCTATATAGGTGATCAAAAGAAAGTGTTTGATTATTGTTTGGTTGCTGGATTTATGTCCAGATCAGAGTGGAAGTGTCCTCTTTGTTAAACGATTCTACGAGAGACACACATTTAGGTCACAATGTCTGTGCTAGCCCCTGGAATGAGATATCCAATTAGTTTCACTCCCTCCTTCTTTCCCCGTAGCTCTGGAAATATTTTCATTTGAATTATTTATCCAATTCCATTTGAAAAGTAATTCTCAAACAGCAAGGTATATTAATCCAAGCCCACCAGCTAACAGCAGATACTTCATCCACAGAATTCCCGAGTTTATCAGACCAGCTTTCTAATTGAAAGGAATCAACCTTGTACCATTGGATCAATTATTTTTTTTTAGTTAGTTGTTCCTGGAATGTGGATGTTGCTGGCCAGACGAGCATTTATTACCCATCTCTAATTGTCCTTCAGAAGGTGGTGGTGAGCTGCCTTCTTGAACCATTGCAGTCCACGTGATGTAGGAATTTCCATGTGCTGTTAGGGAGGGAGTTCCAGAATTTTGATCTCGGTAACAGTGAAGAAACAGCGATATATTTCCAAGTCAGGTTGGTGAGTGATTTGGAGGGAAACTTGCAGGTGGTGATATTCCCCATGTATCTGCTACCCCTGTACTTCTAGATAGAAGTGGGTGTGAGTTTGGAAGGTGCTGTCCATGGAACCTTGGTGAGTTCCTGCAGTGCATCTTGTAGATGGTACACACGGCTGTCATTGTATTGGTGGTGGAGGGAGTGAATGTTTGTGGAAGGGGTAGCAATCAAACAGGCTACTTTATCCGGGATGGGGTCGAGCTTATTGAGTGTTGTTGGAGCTGCACCATCCGGGCAAGTGGGGAATATTCCATCACACTCCTGACTTGTGCCTCGTAGATGGTGGACAGGCTTTGGGAGGAGTCAGGAGGTGAGTTACTCTCCACAGGATTCTCAGCCTATGACCTGCTCTGGGAGCCATTGTGTTCTGTTTATCATAAGAACATAAGAAATAGGAGCAGGAGTAGGCCATTCAGCCCTTCGAGCCTGCCCCGCCATTCAATAAGATCATGGCTGATCTGTCATGGCTCAGTTCCACCTTCCTGCCCTCTCCCCATAACCCTTAATCCCCTCTCTTATCAAAAACCCATCAACCCGCGTCTTAAAAATATTTAGCGAGGCAGCCTCCACCACTTCAACGGGCAGAGAATTCCAGAGATTCACCACCCTTTGAGTGAAGAAGTTCCTCCTCAACTCTGTTCTAAACCGCCCCCCCTTTATCTTGAGGATGTGCCCTCTAGTCCTACTGTCTTTTTTGAGCGGGAAGAGTCTCTCCACCTCTATCCTATCCATCCCATTCATCATCTTATACGTCTCAATGAGATCTCCCCTCATTCTTCTAAACTCTAACGAGTACAAGCCTAGTTTATTCAGCCTCTCCTCATAGCTCAACCCCCTCAACTCCGGTATCAGCTGAGTAAACCTCCTCTGCACTCCCTCCAAGGCCAAAATATCCTTGCGTAAGTGCAGCGACCAAAGGCTGTAATGAGGTCAGGAGCTGAGTGACCCCCTGGTGAAACCCAAACTGGGTGTCACTGAGCAGGTTATTGCTGAGCAGGTGCTGCTGGATCGCGCTGTCGATGACCCCTTCCATCACTTTACTGATGATCGAGAGTAGACTGATTGGGCGGTAAGTGGCCGGGTTGGATTTGTCCTGCTTTTTGTGTACAGGACATACCTGGGCAATTTTCCACATTGCTGGGTAGATGCCAGTGCTGTAACTGTACTGGAAAAGCTTGGCTAGGGGAGCAGCAAGTTCCACAAACATTCAATCCCTCCAACACTGATGAACAGTAGCAGCCACGTGTACCATCTACAAGATGTTTTTGATAAGAGAAGGGATTAAGCGTTATGGGGAGAGGGCGGGAAGGTGGAACTGAGCCACGACAGATCAGCCATGATCTTATTGAATGGCGGGGCAGGCTCGAAGGGCCAGATGGCCTACTCCTGCTCCTATTTCCTCTATTTCTTAAGATGCACTGCAGCAATTCATCAAAGTTCCTTATGCAGCACCTTCCAAACCCATCTAGAAGGACAAGGGCAGCAGATAACTGGGAACACCTCACCTGGAGGTTCCCCTCCAAGTCACTCAGAATCCTGAAGAGTCAATATGTCACCGTTCCTTCACTGTCGCAGTGTCAAACTCCTGGAACTCCCTCCCTAACAGCACTGTGAGTGTACCTACACCATGTGGACTGCAGCTTGTCCAGAAGAGACCTCACCACCACCTTCTCATCAACAATGCTGGGTAATAAATGCTGGCACCGTCAATCACACCCACAAGCCATGAAAAATTAATTGTAAAAACTACTCTGTTGGTACAGAGTCAAACCATTTCACACCAATGAGAAAGGAGGAATAGTTTACACAACACCAAACGGCACTCAGTGTAAATGATAACTCCTCTCTCTGAAGGAATGTGTCAAGGTGGGTGTAGGGGCATCTGTCAGGGTTGTGAAACCTCTAACCCCATCCCCATAATAACCTCTCCACCACTGCCTGATATCCCAACTCCCACATCCACACCCACGCTCTGTATCTAACCCCATGCTGTACCTGTCCTGGGAGGTTTTGATGGGGGACAGTGTAGAGGGAGCTTTACTCTGTATCTAACCCCATGTTGTACCTGTCCTGGGAGTGTTTGATGGGGGGACAGTGTAGAGGGAGCTTTACTCTGTATCTAACCCTGTGCTGTACCTGTCCTGGGAGTGTTTGATGGGGACAGTGTAGAGGGAGCTTTACTCTGTATCTAACCCCGTGTTGTACCTGTCCTGGGAGTGTTTGATGGGCGACAGTGTAGAGGGAGCTTTACTCTGTATCAAACCCCGTGCTGTACCTGTCCTGGGAGTGTTTGATGGGGACAGTGTAGAGGGAGCTTTACTCTGTATCTAACCCCATGTTGTACCTGTCCTGGGAGTGTTTGATGGGGACAGTGTGGAGGGAGCTTTACTCTGTATCTAACCCCGTGCTGTACCTGTCCTGGGAGTGTTTGATGGGCGACAGTGTAGAGGGAGCTTTACTCTGTATCTAACCCCGTGCTGTACCTGTCCTGGGAGTGTTTGATGGGGGACAGTATAGAGGGAGCTTTACTCTGTATCCAACCCCGTGCTGTACCTGTCCTGGGAGTGTTTGATGGGGGACAGTGTAGAGGGAGCTTTACTCTGTATCTAACCCCGTGCTGTACCTGTCCTGGGAGTGTTTGATGGGGGACAGTATAGAGGGAGCTTTACTCTGTATCCAACCCCGTACTGTACCTGTCCTGGGAGTGTTTGATGGGGGACAGTGTAGAGGGAGCTTTACTCTGTATCTAACCCCGTGCTGTACCTGTCCTGGGAGTGTTTGATGGGGGACAGTGTAGAGGGAGCTTTACTCTGTATCTAACCCCGTGCTGTACCTGTCCTGGGAGTGTTTGATGGGGGACAGTGTAGAGGGAGCTTTACTCTGTATCTAACCCTATGCTGTACCTGTCCTGGGAGTGTTTGATGGGGGGACAGTGTAGGGGAAGCTTTACTCTGTATCTAACCCCGTGCTGTACCTGTCCTGGGAGTGTTTGATGGGGGACAGTGTAGAGGGAGCTTTACTCTGTATCTAACCCCGTGCTGTACCTGTTCTGGGAGTGTTTGATGGGGGGGACAGTGTAGAGGGAGCTTTACTCTGTATCTAACCCCGTGCTGTACCTGTCCTGGGAGTGTTTGATGGGGGGGACAGTGTAGAGGGAGCTTTACTCTGTATCTAACCCCGTGCTGTACCTGTCCTGGGAGTGTTTGATGGGGGACAGTGTAGAGGGAGCTTTACTCTGTATCTAACCCCGTGTTGTTCCTGTCCTGGGAGTGTTTGATGGGGGGGACAGTGTAGAGGGAGCTTTACTCTGTATCTAACCCCGTGTTGTTCCTGTCCTGGGAGTGTTTGATGGGGGGGACAGTGTAGAGGGAGCTTTACTCTGTATCTAACCCCGTGCTGTACCTGTTCTGGGAGTGTTTGATGGGGAGGACAGTGTAGAGGGAGCTTTACTCTGTATCTAACCCCGTGCTGTACCTGTCCTGGGAGTGTTTGATGGGGGGGACAGTGTAGAGGGAGCTTTACTCTGTATCTAACCCCGTGCTGTACCTGTCCTGGGAGTGTTTGATGGGGGACAGTGTAGAGGGAGCTTTACTCTGTATCTAACCCCGTGTTGTTCCTGTCCTGGGAGTGTTTGATGGGGGGGACAGTGTAGAGGGAGCTTTACTCTGTATCTAACCCCGTGTTGTTCCTGTCCTGGGAGTGTTTGATGGGGGGGACAGTGTAGAGGGAGCTTTACTCTGTATCTAACCCCGTGCTGTACCTGTCCTGGGAGTGTTTGATGGGGGGGACAGTGTAGAGGGAGCTTTACTCTGTATCTAACCCCGTGCTGTACCTGTCCTGGGAGTGTTTGATGGGGGGGACAGTGTAGAGGGAGCTTTACTCTGTATCTAACCCCGTGCTGTACCTGTCCTGGGAGTGTTTGATGGGGACAGTGTAGAGGGAGCTTTACTCTGTATCTAACCCCGTGCTGTACCTGTCCTGGGAGTGTTTGATGGGGGGGACAGTGTAGAGGGAGCTTTACTCTGTATCTAACCCCGTGCTGTACCTGTCCTGGGAGTGTTTGATGGGGGGACAGTGTAGAGGGAGCTTTACTCTGTATCTAACCCCGTGCTGTACCTGTCCTGGGAGTGTTTGATGGGGGGGACAGTGTAGAGGGAGCTTTACTCTGTATCTAACCCCGTGCTGTACCTGTCCTGGGAGTGTTTGATGGGGACAGTGTAGAGGGAGATTTACTCTGTATCTAACCCCGTGCTGGGGGTGCTTTTGTTGATACTGGAGATTCCCTGGTGTGATTTATTCCGTTCTGCAGCATTAACATTTTCTTGTTTATGATCAAAAATGTATTTGAACTTTCAGTGAATGAAATTAAATAAAAACAAACTGCAGGGCTGTGAACAGAAGCTGAAAGGTGTTGCTGTTTGTGAGGCAGGCGGTGTGTTTTGCTGTGTGAATGGTAATGGGTTTGTGTTAGATTCCTGTGGTTGTGTCGGTGCTGCAAGTTGTGCTGTGTGTTTAGTGAGCATACGGGGAGGAACGCTGGTCCCACAGGCACCCAGCTCTGTGAATCTGTAATGGTTCGAGCACATCACATTCTTCATAAGCTGTCAAGTTGCTGAATTTTTCTTTTGACACCTGCAACCTCTTTTTTTCATGGTGTGATTATAATTTGATCACACTGGAACATGGTGGATAAGGAAAGAGAAACACTACCTCAATCTGTGCAGCGGAGCACCAGGGAGAGCTGGGGATTGAATGTGTAAGAGCGAGCTGGACCGCGTGGAACTAATTTATCTCAGTAATGTAACAATTTAAGCATGAAAGTGAATCAGAGCAGCGACTGAATAAAAGGCAGTCATTTTCCAGACTGCAAATGCTGAAGCAATGGTAAAAGGTCAGCCAACAAATTGCTTTGTTTCCATTTGTCCAATTTTCAGCTGGGGATTTAGCTATTACAGAATGAGGCTGCACCTTGGGTAAGGAGCACTGGAGCTTTGACACACAGTTATTATACAAAACGATAAATGAAGCTGGAACTCCAATCTAACCACACACACAAGAAGGAAATTCAGAGCAGACGTGTGACCCATCCATGCATGTCATTCATGATTCTTTAATGAGATTTAGAAATACAGTTTGTGATGATTATCTCCTAATGCAGAACTCCCCAGCAATAGGAAATCTGCATCTCGCTTCCTGGCTGGGACCTAACAAACAATTTCAGCCATAATTAGTGATTGTTTTTAATAGACTCTATTTATTTTAGTCTGGACTCTGCAATATGAGTAAATGGTAAAAGCTCAGTGGGTTTAAATGCTGTCATGACATATTAATCTGATTCCTGTAGCTCTCCTGTTGCCATATTGAGCAAAGTCCTGGTGTCTGGCCACCGGGAGTGTTCAATACAGCAGCATGAGGCAGTGGTGAACATTACAGAGCACTCACCCCGAAACTGCAGCACATGACACCTTCCTGAGACAACACCCAAAACTTGGTGCCTCTGATACCTCCCCGATCCTCCTGGATTGCTCTCAGACCACAGGCCATAGAGCCACACAGATTTACAGCATGGAAACAGGCCCTTCGGCCCAACTTGTCCATGCTGCCCTTTTTGTTTAAAACCCCTAAGTTATTCCCAATTGCCCACATTTGGCCCATATCCCTCTATACCCATCGTACCCAAGTAACTGTCTAAACAGTTTTAAAAGATAAAATTGTACCCGCCTCTACTACTACCTCTGGCAGCTTGTTCCAGACACTCACCCCCCTCTGTGTGAAAAAATTGCCCCTCTGGATACATTTGTATCTCTCCCCTCTCACCTTTAACCTACGCCCTCTAGTTTTAGACTCCCCTACCTTTGGGAAAAGATATTGACTATCTAGCTGATCTGTGCCCCTCATTATTTTATAGACCTCTATAAGATCACCCCTCAGCCTCCTACGCTCCAGAGAAAAAAGTCCCAGTCTATCCAGCCTCTCCTTATAAGTCAATCCATCAAGTCCCAGTAGCATCCTAGTAAATCTTTTCTGAACTCTCTCCAGTTCAATAATATCCTTTCTATAATAGGGTGACCAGAATTGTACACAGTATTCCAAGTGTGGCCTTACCAATGTCTTGTACAACTTCAACAAGATGTCCCGACTCCTGTATTCAATGTTCTGACCAATGAAACTAAGCATGCTGAATGCCTTCTTCACCACTCTGTCCACCTGTGACTCCACTTTCAAGGACCTATGAACCTGTACCCTTGGATCTCTTTGTTCTGTAACTCTCCCCAACTCCCTACCATTAACTGAGTAAGTCCTGCCCTGGTTCAATCTACCAAAATGCATCACCTCGCATTTATCTAAATTAAACTCCATCTGCCATTAGTCAGCCCATTGGCCCAATTGATCAAGATCCCACTGCAATTGGAGATAACTTTCTTCACTGTCCACCATCCCACCAATCTTGGTGTCATCTGCAAACTTACTAACCATGCCTCCTATATTCTCATCCAAATCATTAATATAAATGACAAATAACAGTGAACCCAGCATTGATCCCTGAGGCACACCACTGGTCACAGGCCTCCAGTTTGAAAAACAACTCTCTACAACCACCCTCTGGCATCTGTCAAGAAGCCAATTTTATATCCATTTAGATCCCTCACCCTGGATCCTGTTGAGTTTTAACTTTATGCAACAACCTACCATGTGGTACTTTGTCAAAGGCCTTGCTAAAGTCCATGTAGACAACATCAACTGCACTGCCCTCATCTACCTTCTTGTTTACCCCTTCAAAAAACTCAAATCAAATTTGTGAGACATGATTTTCCACTCACAAAGCCATGCTGACTGTCCCTAATCAGTCCTTGCATCTCTAAGTGCCTGTAAATCCTGTCTCTCAAAATACCTTCCAACAATTTACCCACCACAGATGTGAGGCTCACTGGCCTGTAGTTCCCAGGCTTTTCCCTGCAGCCCTTTTTAAACAAAGGCACAACATTTGCTGCTGTCCAATCTTCAGGCACCTCACCCGTGACTATCGATGATTCAAATATCCTTGCTAGGAGACCTGCAATTTCCTCCCTAGCCTCCCACAGTATCCTGGGATACACCTCATCAGGTCCTGGGGATTTAACTACCTTGATGCGCTTTAAGACTTCCAGCACCTCCCTCTCTGTGATATGTCACTCCTCAAGACATCAATATTTATTTCCCCAAGTTCCCGAACATCCATGCCTTTCTCAACAGTAAATACTGAAGAGAAATATCCATTTAGGATCTCACCCATCTCTTGTGGATCTGCACATAGATTACTTTGTTGATCCTTAAGAGGCCCTGTTCTCTCCCTCGTTACTCTTTTGTCCTTTATGTATTTGTAGAAGCTCTTTGGATTCTCCTTTGCCTTGTCTGCCAAAACAATTTTGTGTCCCCTTTTTGCCCTCCTGATTTCTCTCTTAACTCTACTCCTACACCCACTATACTCTTCAAGGGATTCACTTGATCCCAGCTGCCTAAGCATTAAATGTGCCTCTTTCTTCTTGATCAGGGCCTCAATATCCTGAGTCACCCAGGGTTCAGGGTTCCTGACTTCTGCCAGTCTTGCCCTTCACTCTAAGGAGAGGGAAATGGAAAGCAGTGGCTGTGGTGGGAGGGGTCAGCAATGCAGACACCAAGAAATCAATCTCAGGACACTTTTCATCACATTTGTGACCTTGACAAGTCCATGGGTGAGATGGGAATAGAGTGATATGGTCCCAGGAAGGGTAGAGGGTTTTAGTTCAGTTGGGCAGCATGGTCAGTTCAGGCTTGGAGGGCCGAAGGGCCTGTTCCTGTGCTGGAATTTTCTTTGTTCTTTTCTTCTTTATTCATCCAAAGTTAGAGGAGTACTCCCTGCTCTGTCAGCTCTGGAATTGCATCCAAGTTGCCAATCCAATGTGGGTGCACAAGTCTTATTGGAGTGTTCCATAAAGCTCTGTGTAAACTCAGAATTATTCTCCAATATCACAACATTCACCTTGTCACTGTGGCCCAGTGACTGACAGAATGTGTTCAAACTCAAACTGACCAACATTGGTTGCAGAGGTGACAGTCTGACATTGGTGTGAGAGAGATGGGAACCAGGAGGTGTTTGTCAAAACAAGGGCTCTGTGAGGGGGTATTTATCAGGGTGAGGGTGAGGGCTGTATGAGGGGGTATGTCTCAGGGTGAGGGTTGTGTGAGGGGGTATGTCTCAGGGTGAGGGTTGTGTGAGGGGGTATGTCTCAGGGTGAGGGCTCTGTGAGGGGGTATGGCTCAGGGTGAGGGTTGTGTGAGGGGGTATGTCTCAGGGTGAGGGCTCTGTGAGGGGGTATGTCTCAGGGTGAGGGTTGTGTGAGGGGGTATGTCTCAGGGTGAGGGCTCTGTGAAGGGGTATGGCTCAGGGTGAGGGTTGTGTGAGGGGGTATGTCTCAGGGTGAGGGTGAGGGCTGTGTGAGAGGGTATTTGTCAGGGTGAGGGTGAGGGCTGTGTGAGAGGGTATTTGTCAGGGTGAGGGTGAGGGCTGTGTGAACATAGAACATTACAGCACAAACAGGCCCTTCGGCCCTCGAGTTGCGCCGATCACATCAACCCCACCAATCCATAGACCTATCTATAACCCCCAATCCCATTAAACCCCATATACTCATCCAGAAGTCTTTTAAAAGACCCCAGCGAGTTCGCCTCCACCACCGACGACGGCAGCCGATTCCATTCACTCACCACCCTCTGAGTGAAAAACTTACCCCTAACATCACCTCTGTACTTCCCTCCCCGCACCTTAAATCTGTGTCCTCTCGTAGCGACCATTTCAACCTGGGGAAATAGCCTCTGAGAGTCCACCCTATCTATTCCTCTCAACATTTTATAAACTTCTATCAGGTCGCCTCTCAACCTTCGCCTCTCCAGGGAAAAGAGTCCCACCTCTCTCAACCTCTCTTCATAAGGCATGCCTCCCAGTCCAGGCAACATCCTTGTAAATCTCCTCTGCACCCTTTCAATAGCTTCGACGTCTTTCCTATAGTGAGGCGACCAGAACTGCGCACAGTACTCCAAATGAGGCCTGACGAGGGTCCTGTAAAGTTGCAGCATTACCTCCCGACTCCTAAACTCAATCCCTCGATTAATGAAGGCCATTAATGAGGGGGTATGTCTCAGGGTGAGGGCTGTGTGAGGGGGTATTTGTCAGGGTGAGGGTGAGGGCTGTGTGAGAGGGTATTTGTCAGGGTGAGGGTGAGGGCTGTGTGAGAGGGTATTTGTCAGGGTGAGGGTGAGGGCTGTGTGAGGGGGTATGTCTCGGGGTGAGAGCTGTGTGAGGGGGTATTTGTCAGGGTGAGGGTGAGGGCCGTGTGAGGGGGTATATCTCAGGGTGAGGGCTGTGTGAGTTTTGGGGTGGAGTGCGCTGTTAAAAACCTGTTTAAAATAAGTTTAAAGCACTTTGTTCTTTGTAGAACTGTTTAAAGCATTTATTTTATTGTCTTTACTGATAGTTTAGAACGAGTTGTGGACGAGCCTGCTTCTAATCAGCGCTACGTTTAAAAGGAGGCCTGGTGTAGGAAGCGGGCAGCGTCTGAGCGGGCAGTGGAGTGAGTGGGAAGCAGAGTGAGCTAATAGGGCTTAATATCAAAAAGGGCTTGAAGGAAAAAAGGACAGGTGAGTTCGTTTGAAAAAAAAACAAGGAAAAAAAAAACTACTACAGCAAGAAACAAGGAAAAAATTTTTTTCACATAAAAAATTACAGTGAATAATGGAGGGGCATGTGATGTGTGGTTTCTGTATGATGTAACTGGTGGACCCCAGGGTCCTTCCCAGTGACCATGTCTGCAGTAAGTGCAGGTTGCTGGAGGAGCTCCAGCTCAAGGTGGATGAGCTGGCCTCTGAGCTACAGACACTGAGGCTCATCAGGGGGAGAGAGGGTGCCCCTAGACTGGCTAAATCTAAGGGTCAGGGACAAAAGGGGGCTGCTGGGAGGAGGAAGGGGGGTGAGGAGAGGAGGCCTCAGCCTCTTAACCTGCATAACAGGTTTGAGGTTCTTGCTTCCAGTCTGGAAGAGGACGAGGCAAGAGAGGTTGGTGAGCAAACTGCACACGGTACAGTGATGCAGCAGGACATAGGCAAAGAGAAGGGGAAAAGGAACGTAGTAGTGATTGGGGATAGTGGGGTGAAGGGTATTGACACTGTCCTTTGTCACAATGACAAAGTGCACAGAAGGGTGTGTTGTCTGCCTGGTGCTCGGGTACAGGATGTCGCAGCTGGGCTGCAGAGGAATCTGGAGTGGGAGGGTGAGAACCCAGTCGTTGTAGTACATGTGGGTGCCGGCGACGTAGGCAAAATGCGGACTGAGGATCTGGGAAGGGAGTATGAGAAGCTGGGAATGGAATTAAAAAGTAGAACCGACAAGGTGGTTATCTCTGGGCTACTGCCTGAACCGAGGGCAGACGGGTGTAGGGTTGATAGGATAAAGGAAGTAAATGGGTGGCTCAGGGATTGGTGTGGGAGGAATGGGTTCGAATTTATGGGGCATTGGCACCAGTATTGGGGTAGGTGGGACCTGTTCGGGCAGGATGGGGTTGGTCTGAATCATGCTGGGACCAGAGTGCTGGCGAATCGAGTAAAGAGGACTGTAGACAAGGCTTTAAACTAATTAGGGGGGGGGAGGGTGCGAGGGTAGGTGACGCTATGAGGTCTAAAGTTAAGGATAGGGTACAGGTAAGGGAAGAGGCAAAGGATGTCCCAATTGGTGGCGTTACGGCAAGTAGGGTCCAGGTGAAGGCTGGGATGAAAGCGCTTTATCTGAATGCACGAAGCATTCGGAATAAAGTGGATGAGCTGATGGCGCAGATCGACACAAATGGATACGATCTGGTGGCCATTACAGAGACGTGGCTGCAAGGTGACAGGGACTGGGAGATGAATGTACAGGGTTATCAAGTGTTCAGGAAGGATAGGCAGGAGGAAAGAGGGGGAGGAGTAGCTCTGCTGATTAAGGATAGTATCAAGGTGGTAGCAAGGGATGATATCGGAGCCAAGGAGCAGAAAGTGGAATCGTTGTGGGTGGAGATTAGGAACAGAAAAGGGAGGAAGACGCTAGTGGGTGTCGTCTATAGGCCCCCGAATAATGATCTGGAGGTGGGGCGGGCTGTTAACGCGCAAATAAGTGCAGCGTGCAGGAATGGGACGGCAGTAGTTATGGGAGATTTCAATCTGCATATTGATTGGTCGACCCATGTTGGACGAGGTAGGCTCGAGGAGGAGTTCTTGGAATGCTGCCGGGATAATTTCCTTGAACAGTGTGTGTTGGAGCCGACGAGGGAGCGAGCTATCTTGGATCTGGTGCTATGTAATGAGGCGGGTAGAATTAGGGACCTTGCGGTGAAGGATCCTCTTGGAGAGAGTGATCATTGTATGGTGGAGTTTCTGGTGCAGATGGAGGAGGAGAAAGTGGGTTCCCAGACACGCGTCCTTTGTTTGAATAGAGGGGAGTATGGTCGGATGAGAGAAGAATTGGCGAATGTGGACTGGGGGAACGCGTTGGAAGGTAGGTCTGCTGAGGAGCAGTGGAGGATCTTTAAGGAGATCTTTCTTGGTGCTCAGCAGAAATTTATTCCGATGGTTAAAAAGGACAGTAGGAGGAGAGGTAATAAGCCGTGGATAACGAAGGAGGTGAAGGAAAGTGTTAAATTAAAAGCGGAGGAGTTTAGAGTAGCTAAGAGCAGTGGGCGAGAAGAGGATTGGGAAAGGTTTAAATGTCAACAAAGATTGACAAAGAAATTGATAAAGGAGGGTAGGAGAAGCTATGAGGCTGGGCTAGCACTTAATATAAAAAAGGATAGCAAGAGTTTTTATAAATATATAAAAAGGAAGAGGCTGGCTAGGATAAACGTTGGTCCTTTAGAGGATGAGAAAGGGGAGCTAGTGGTAGGGGATAGGGATATGGCTAAGGTCTTGAATAACTTCTTTGTTTCTGTCTTCACGGAGGAGGACGTGAATAATTTGCCGGGTGTTAGCGATGGAAAGGTGGTAGGAATGGAGGGTCTTAATGACATTACTGTTACTAGAGAGGTGGTGCTCGACAGACTGGAGGGGCTGATTGTGGACAAGTCCCCAGGACCGGATGGAATGCATCCGAGGGTTCTGAAAGAAATGGCGGAGGTGATAGTGGATGCCTTGGTGGTTATTTTCCAGACGTCGCTGGATTCCGGGGAAGTGCCGGAAGATTGGAAAACGGCTAATGTTACGCCGTTGTTTAAGAAGGGTGGCAGGCAAAAGGCGGGGAATTATAGGCCGGTTAGTTTAACGTCTGTGGTAGGTAAAATGTTAGAAACCGTCATTAAGGAGGAAATAGCGAGGCATCTTGAGGGGAATTGCTTGATAGGGCGGACGCAACACGGTTTCATTAAAGGGAAGTCGTGTCTGACAAATTTACTGGAGTTCTATGAGGATGTGTCTAGGGCAGTGGATGGAGGAGAGCCGGTGGATGTGGTCTTTCTGGATTTTCAGAAGGCGTTTGACAAGGTACCTCACAAGAGGTTATTGCAGAAGGTCAGGGGACATGGAGTTGGGGGTAGGGTGTTAGCGTGGATAGAGGATTGGTTGTCAAATAGGAGGCAGAGAGTGGGGGTCAATGGATGCTATTCGGATTGGCGGTTGGTGACTAGTGGGGTGCCCCAGGGGTCGGTGCTGGGGCCTCAGCTATTTACCATTTATATAGATGATCTGGAGGAGGGAACCGAGTGCAGGGTGTCGAAATTTGCTGATGACACCAAGATTGGGGGAAAGGCAAATTGTGCGGAGGGTGTGGAGAGTCTGCAGAAGGATCTAGATAGGCTGGGCGAATGGGCCAGGAAATGGCAAATGGAATTTAATGTTGGCAAGTGTGAGGTGGTCCACTTTGGTAGGAGGAATGGTAGGAAGGACTATTACTTACGGGGCGAAAAACTGCAGCAGGCGACGGTGCAGAGGGACCTCGGGGTCCTTGTGCATGAGTCGCAAAAACCCAGCTTGCAGGTGCAGCAGGTGGTCAGGAAGGCGAATGGGATGCTGGCCTTCATAGCGAAGGGGATTGAATATAAAAGTAGGGAGGTCTTGCTGCAGCTGTATAGGGCATTGGTGAGGCCGCAGCTGGAGTACTGTGTGCAGTTTTGGGCGCCGCACCTGCGCAAGGATGTTTTGGCCCTGGAGGGAGTGCAGAGGAGGTTTACTCGGCTGATACCGGAGTTGAGGGGATTGAGCTATGAGGAGAGGCTGAATAAACTAGGCTTGTACTCGTTAGAGTTTAGAAGAATGAGGGGAGATCTCATTGAGACGTATAAGATGATGAATGGGATGGATAGGATAGAGGTGGAGAGACTGTTCCCGCTCAAAAAAGACAGTAGGACTAGGGGGCACAGCCTCAAGATAAAGGGGGGGCGGTTTAGAACAGAGTTGAGGAGGAACTTCTTCACTCAAAGGGTGGTGAATCTCTGGAATTCTCTGCCCGTTGAAGTGGTGGAGGCTGCCTCGCTAAATATTTTTAAGAAACGGGTTGATGGGTTTTTGATAAGAGAAGGGATTAAGGGTTATGGGGAGAGGGCGGGAAGGTGGAGCTGAGTCACGACAGATCAGCCATGATCTTATTGAATGGCGGGGCAGGCTCGAAGGGCCAGATGGCCTACTCCTGCTCCTATTTCTTATGTTCTTATGTTCTTATGTTACATGAAGGACACAAACCTCATCGTTCCAAGCTGCAGCTTTAGTTGGTTTTGTTGATATTGGTCGAACTGTCGTGGCAATTAACATTGTTTGTGTTTGGAAATGAGATTAATTAGAAAATGGAATGAAAAGCATCTTCAGAAAAGTGGATGATATTATGTACACTAACACTGCACATTATTAATATGTATTTACACAAGTATTTCCCCTTCTGCCATGAGGATAGGAAGGAAACTCAGACGTGTCTGTCAAGTGTCTTAATTAACTGGGGAGGTAAATTGAATTGGTGTCAGTGTAACTGGCTGAATGCTGACAGCTGATGACTCTGATTGTTAGAGAATACTGACGCCTGTGATTACTTAGCAACTCCATAATCCAATCATTGTGTGTGTTCGAAAGAGAACTGGATGGACCTTAATCCTCTCTGTCTAACAATTCCTACGTTCCCAAGTGTAGATCTGCAGGAGCTCTCTGTCAGGGCGATGGCCCAATGGTATTATCATGAGACTATTAATCCAGAAACTCAGCTAATGTTCTGGTTCGAATCCCACCACAGCAGATGGTGGAATTTGAATTCAATAAAAAATATCTGGAATTAATGATATACTGATAACCAAGAAACCACGGTGGACTGTCAGAAAAACCCATCTGGTTGACTAATGTCCTTTAGGGAAGGAAATCTGCTGTCCTTCCTGATCTGGAAGTGCTCTCTGAAATTGTCTGGCAAACCATTCAGTTCAAGGGCGTCTTGGGATGGGCAATAAATGCTGGCCAGCCAGTGATGCCCATGTGCCACAAATGAATTAAAAAAAGACAATATCTCAGTTGTGTGATTATCATCCTTGACCCTCCTGCAGCTTTTCTATCTGCCCCTCTCCCACTATCCTCTGACATATCTGCACCAATTTGTATCCTGTTGAGCTGTTCTAATTTTGAAATGTCTTCAGCCCTCAACTCCAGAATTCCCTGCTGTAAACCTCCCCCCTTCGACCTCACTTTCCTCCTTTTGCTTAAAATCCCTCTCCTTGTTTAAAGCCTTTAAAAATTTATTTGTTAGTGTCACAAGTAGGCTTACATTGACACTGCAATGAAGTTACTGTGAAAATCCCCTAGTCACCACACACCGATGCCTGTTCGGGTACACTGAGGGAGAATTTAGTACGGCCCAATGCACTCTAACTTACACATCTTTCGGACTGTGGGAGGAAACCGGAGCACCTGGAGGAAACCCACGCAGACACTGGGAGAACGTGCAGACTCCGCACAGACAGTTACCCAAGCCGGGAATCGAACCCGGGTCCCTGGCGCTGTGAGACAGCAGTGCTAACCCACTGTGTCACCGTGCCCCCGGGAATCGAACCCGGGTCCCTGGCGCTGTGAGGCAGCAGCGCTAACCCACTGTGTCACCATGCCCCTGGGAATCGAACCCGGGTCCCTGGCGCTGTGAGGCAGCAGTGCTAACCCACTGTGTCACTGTTCCCCCGGGAATCGAACCCGGGTCCCTGGCGCTGTGAGGCAGCAGTGCTAACCCACTGTGTCACTGTTCCCCCGGGAATCGAACCTGGGTCCCTGGCACTGTGAGGCTGCAGCGCTAACCCACTGTGTCACCGTGCCCACGGGAATCGAACCCGGGGTCCCTGGCACTGTGAGACAGCAGCGCTAACCCACTGTGTCACCGTGCCCCCCGGGAATCGAACCCGGGTCCCTGGCGCTGTGAGACAGCAGTGCTAACCCACTGTGTCACCGTGCCCCCCGGGAATCGAACCCGGGTCCCTGGCGCTGTGAGACAGCAGTGTTAACCCACTGTGTCACCGTGCCCCCGGGAATCGAACCCAGGTCCCTGGCGCTGTGAGACAGCAGTGCTAACCCACTGTGTCACCGTGCCCCCGGGAATTGAACCCGGGTCCCTGGCGCTGTGAGGCAGCAGTGCTAACCCACTGTGTCACCGTGCCCCCGGGAATCAAACCCGGGTCCCAGGCGCTGTGAAACAGCAGTGCTAACCCACTGTGTCACCGTGCCCCCGGGAATCGAACCCGGGTCCCTGACGCTGCGAGACAGCAGTGCTAACCCACTGTGTCACCGTGCCCCCGGGAATCAAACCCGGGTCCCAGGCGCTGTGAGACAGCAGTGCTAACCCACTGTGTCACCGTGCCCCCGGGAATCGAACCCGGGTCCCTGGCACTGTGAGACAGCAGTGCTAACCCACTGTGTCACCGTGCCCCCGGGAATCGAACCCGGGTCCCTGGCGCTGTGAGACAGCAGTGCTAACCCACTGTGTCACCGTGCCCCCGGGAATCGAACCCGGGTCCCTGACGCTGTGAGACAGCAGTGCTAACCCACTGTGTCACCGTGTCCCCGGGAATCGAACCCGGGTCCCTGGCGCTGTGAGACAGCAACGCTAACCCACTGTGTCACCGTGCCCCCGGGAATCGAACCCGGGTCCCTGACGCTGTGAGACAGCAGTGCTAACCCACTGTGTCACCGTGCCCCCGGGAATCAAACCCGGGTCCCTGACGCTGTGAGACAGCAGCGCTAACCCACTGTGTCACCGTGCCCCCGGGAATCGAACCCGGGTCCCTGACACTGTGAGACAGCAGTGCTAACCCACTGTGTCACCGTGCCCCCGGGAATCGAACCCGGGTCCCTGACGCTGTGAGACAGCAGTGCTAACCCACTGTGTCACCGTGCCCCCGGGAATCGAACCCGGGTCCCTGGCGCTGTGAGACAGCAGCGTTAACCCACTGTGTCACCGTGCCCCCGGGAATCGAACCCGGGTCCCTGGCGCTGTGAGACAGCAGCGCTAACCCACTGTGTCACCGTGCCCCCGGGAATCGAACCCGGGTCCCTGGCGCTGTGAGACAGCAGCGCTAACCCACTGTGCCCCCGGGAATTGAACCCAGGTCCCTGGCGCTGTGAGACAGCAGTGCTAACCCACCGTGCTGCCTCTTTTGTATAGATGTAATTTCCAGTTCTTTGACTGTGAATCCTGTCACCCACACACTGCATGTGTAGGCAGGGGTGGGGGAGGTGGGGGTCGGGGGTGGGGAGGGGCCTTCCCTCCCCCACCCACAGGTAGTGCTAACATTTGTAAGACCCAAAGACTGTCCTAGTTTGGGTGAACCACTTCAGGACAGATTGGAATCACCATATTGTAGCTGTGTGTGTGAGTCACCTTCACTGAGAGGACACATCCACTCGAAAACTTTCATCCATTTCCCACCATTCAAAAACCTTTCACACAAAGTTTGTGTTTTGGTTCAGGTTTGGGGTTCAGGTACTTGAGCAATTGGGGCTCGTTCTGGGGAAGGTGGGACCTCTATAAGAGGGATGGTCTACACCTGAATCAGAGGGGGACCAATATCCTGGGGGGTAAATTTGCTAAGGCTATGCAGGGAGGTTTAAACTGATTCGGAGGGGGGATGGGATCCTGAGTAGAGGGGGTGAAAGTGAGGGGGGCACAGATGGGGACTGCAATGCACAGCATCGCAGGGGTGGGGTGGAGCAGGGTTTGAAATACGTATACTTTAATACGAGGAGTATTCGCAATAAGGTGGATGAACTTGCAGCGTGGACCAGTACCTGGGACTTCGATGTTGTGGCCATTTCAGAGACATGGATAGAGCAGGGTCAGGAATGGATGTTGCAGGTCCCGGGATTCAAATGTTTTAGTCGGAGTAGAGAAGGAGGTAGAAGGGGGGGTGGGGTAGCATTATTGGTCAGGGACTGTATCTCAGTGTCAGAGAGGAAGTTTGATGAGGACTTGTCTGTTGAGGTAGTATGGGCGGAGATTAGAAATAGGAGTGGAGAGGTCACCCTGTTGGGAGTCTTTTAGAGACCTCCTAAAAGTTCTAGAGAGGTTGAGGAAAGGATTGCGGAAACGATCCTGGTTAGGAGTGAAAGTAATAGGGTAATTGTTATGGGGGACTTTAACTTTACTAATATTGATTGGAATTGTTATAGCTCTAGCTCGTTAGAGGGGTCAGTTTTTGTACAAAGCGTGCTGGAAGGTTTTTTGACTCAGTATGTAGATAGGCCAACTAGAGGTGAGGCTATATTGGATTTGGTGCTGGGAAATGAGCCAGACCAGGTGCTAGACTTGGAAGTTGGTGTGCATTTTCGTGATAGTGACCACAATTCGGTTACGTTCACCTTAGTGATGGAAAGGGATAGGCATGAACCTCGGGTCAGTAGTTTTAGCTGGGGGAAGGGTAATTATGAGACTATTAGGAGAGAATTAGGAAGCATAGGTTGGACTAGGAGATTACAGGGACTGGGAACGTCCGAAATGTGGAGTTTTTTCAAGGAGCAGCTACTGCGAGTCTGTGATAGGTATATCCCTGTCAGGCAAGGAGGATTTGGTAGGGCTAAGGAACCGTGGTGCACCAAAAAAGTTGATTCATTGGTTAAAAAGAAAAAGGAGGTTTATGTTCGGATGAGACTTGAAGGCTCAGGTAGTGCACTAGAAAGCTTCAGATTGGCTAGGAGGGAGTTGAAGAGGGAGTTAAGAAGGGCTAAAAGAGGACATGAGAAGACTTTGACTGATAGGATTAAGGAGAATCCTAAGGCGTTCTATAGGTATGTCAAGAATAGAAGGTTGGTCAGGGCAAGATTAGGGCCTCAGCACTCCCTCAGCACTGACCCTCTGACAGTGCGGCACTCCCTCAGCACTGACCCTCTGACAGTGCGGCACTCCCTCAGCACTGACCCTCTGACAGTGCGGCACTCCCTCAGCACTGACCCTCTGACAGTGCGGCACTCCCTCAGCACTGACCCTCTGACAGTGCGGCGCTTCCTCAGAACTGACCCTCTGACAGTGCGGCACTCCCTCAGCACTGACCCTCTGACAGTGCGGCACTCCCTCAGTACTGACCCTCTGACAGTGCGGCACTCCCTCAGCACTGACCCTCTGACAGTGCAGCATTCCCTCAGCACTGACCCTCTGACAGTGCGGCACTCCCTCAGTACTGACCCTCTGACAGTGTGGCGCTCCCTCAGTACTGACGCTCTGACAGTGCAGCACTCCCTCAGCACTGACCCTCTGACAGTGCGGCACTCCCTCAGCTCTGACCCTCTGACAGTGCAGCACTCCCTCAGCACTGACACTCTGACAGTGCGGCACTCCCTCAGCACTGACCCTCCGACAGTGCGGCACTCCCTCAGCACTGACCCTCTGACAGTGCGGCACTCCCTCAGCTCTGACCCTCTGACAGTGCAGCACTCCCTCAGCACTGACACTCTGACAGTGCGGCACTCCCTCAGCACTGACCCTCCGACAGTGCGGCACTCCCTCAGCACTGACCCTCTGACAGTGCGGCACTCCCTCAGCACTGACCCTCTGACAGTGCGCCAGTCCCTCAGCACTGACCCTCTGACAGTGCGGCGCTCCCTCAGCACTGACCCTCTGACAGTGCGGCACTCCCTCAGTACTGACCCTCTGACAGTGCGGCGCTCCCTCAGCACTGACCCTCTGACAGTGCGGCACTCCCTCAGCACTGACCCTCTGACAGTGCGGCACTCCCTCAGTACTGACCCTCTGACAGTGTGGCACTCCCTCAGCACTGACCCTCTGACCATGCGGCACTCCCTCAGCACTGACCCTCTGACAGTGCGGCACTCCCTCAGCACTGACCCTCTGACAGTGCGGCACTCCCTCAGCACTGACCCTCTGACAGTGCGGCACTCCCTCAGCACTGACCCTCTGACAGTGCGGCACTCCCTCAGTACTGACTCTCTGACAGTGCAGCACTCCGTCAGCACTGACCCTCTGACAGTGCGGCACTCCCTCAGTACTGACCATCTGACAGTGTGGCACTCCCTCAGCACTGACCCTCTGACAGTGCGGCACTCCGTCAGCACTGACCCTCTGACAGTGCGGCACTCCCTCAGCACTGACCCTCTGACAGTGCGGCACTCCCTCAGTACTGACTCTCTGACAGTGCAGCACTCCCTCAGCACTGACCCTCTGACTGTGCGGCGCTCCCTCAGCACTGACCCTCTGACTGTGCGGCACTCCCTCAGCACTGACCCTCTGACTGTGCGGCACTCCCTCAGCACTGACCCTCTGAAGCATGGAGGTCATGATGTGGAGATGCCGGCGTTGGACTGGGGTAAACACACTAAAAATTCTGACCGCACCAGGTTTAAGTCCAATCGATTTATTTGACAGTAAACTCACAAGCTGTCAGGGTTTACACCTGATGAATGGACCAACCCCGAAAGCTTGTGAATTCACTGTCAAATAAACCGGTTGGACTGAAACCCGGTGTTGTCAGACTTCTTATTGGATGGAGGTGAGGCAGGGGATGTTCCCAGTGAGGAGGGATCAGTGTGAGAGTGGAAGTATCGTCACAAAAGGTTCTAGAAACTGAGATGTGAATTTCAAACCCCAGTTCCTTGTTTTATGGAGCTTTCTTGACACAGGGAATATCTGCTTCACTGAAACATTATCAAACCTATCAACATCACAGCAAGTACAGAAACAGGGCACGATTCTCCCCTTCGAATCCCACCTCTCAAATCTGCAGAAAAACTGGAATAATCCCACTACTTTTTTCAGCAGGATTTTCAACATGAATCTCCCAGACTCTGAACACTGCAGAGTGCCTCAGTGTGAATCATGCTGAAAATCAGGGTGTGGGGCCTATTCCCGCTGGAGAGGCCAGCAGCATCGCACTGAGCGAGCCACTGTGTACGTGCCGATCTGTCAGCGCTGGGATCAGTGCCTGCACCGTAACCCCTGTGCTGCTGACCTCCTGATCACAGGCTCCAAGTTCCCCTCCGATCACTGGGTTCCTGGATGGCTCTGGGCCTGTCCAAACTCCCCTCCCCTACGATATCCCCCACCCACTACTCCCTCACTCGGCAATCCCGATTTCCCCCCCACCACCCCCTCCCATGGTCCCGGTCCCCGCCACAGGCCAACCACCCCCCTCCCACCTTCATTCCCCCCCCCCCCCCCCCCCATGATGGCCAGTCCCCAGTGCTGTCTTCCCTTCCTCTGTTGCCGATCCCAAGGCAGCAGGACCCCACCTTCACATCTGATCATCCCCCGAGGCCCCGCCTCCAAGAGGCCTCTCCTCACTCCGGCCCCACCTCCTTGGCACTGCCCAATGCCCAATGCCAAATGCCCAATGGTCATTGTCACTAGGCCTCTTGGCAGTGCCAGGGAGCCAGGCTGGCACTGCCAAGATAGCACAGCCCAGGGGTCACATCCCCCTTGCCCTGAACCTTCCTGGGTGCCTGCATGGTTCCCCCCTTCAATCCAGCAGGGTTGGGCCACCAGCTCCCCATTAGTGGGGGGCTATTGTAAACCCCACCAGAGTGAATCACTCCTGGTGATGGGCGGAAGCTAGCGGGCCTAGAGATTTCAGTCCTGGGCCACTAATAAGATGTAAATTCTCGTTTATGTATTTAAACTGGAATCCCGGTGGCTAGAGGCATGGGGAGGTTGTGATGCCCAGCGGGGAGCTCGCTACACAGCGTCCTCCTTGCCCGTTCTGCTGTTCGAACAGTACAGTGGGACTGGGGGATTCCCCCCCATGAACCGAATATGTGGCCAGTAATTTGGCCTGTTAGACAGAATATAATACTGCTGCACAGAGAAAGATGTGGTCGAAGCTTTTCATTTTGTACTCAACAGGACAAATGCAAGAATACCAAACTTTAAACAAACACGACAATTATGCTTTAGGAGAAAATGAAGCTGATTGGTTGGCAAGTTGACTCTGATTCGCTGAGGCAGTGCTGTGGGGCACAGAGAAACAACTGACTTCCCAAACTGCCAGCTAATTTCAAAAGGACTCAATGCTCGAACACATTCCCGTTGTTTACACAGTGAGGGTCTGTGCGTAGAAATGATGTTGCTTCTAATAAATGTAAATGAACCAGATTCAGAGCCAGACCAATGATCTTCAATTAATTGTTAGTGTAGCCATTCACACACTCATTAGGGGGAGAACTGCCAGATGCACAGAGACTTTACAGGATTGGTTCATGGTGATTTTACAGGGTTAGTTCATGGTGATTTTACAGGGTTAGTTCATGGTGATTTTACAGGGTTAGTTCATGGTGATTTTACAGGGTTAGTTCATGGTGATTTTACAGGGTTGGTTCATGGTGATTTTACAGGGTTGGTTCACGGTGATTTTACAGGATTGGTTCATGGTGATTTTACAGGGTTGGTTCATGGTGATTTTACAGGGTTGGTTCATGGAGATTTTACAGGGTTAGTTCATGGTGATTTTACAGGGTTAGTTCATGGTGATTTTACAGGGTTAGTTCATGGTGATTTTACAGGGTTAGTTCATGGTGATTTTACAGGGTTAGTTCATGGTGATTTTACAGGGTTGGTTCATGGTGATTTTACAGGGTTAGTTCATGGTGATTTTACAGGGTTAGTTCATGGTGATTTTACAGGGTTAGTTCATGGTGATTTTACAGGGTTAGTTCATGGTGATTTTACAGGATTAGTTCATGGAGATTTTACAGGATTGGTTCATGGTGATTTTACAGGGTTAGTTCATGGTGATTTTACAGGGTTAGTTCATGGTGATTTTACAGGGTTAGTTCATGGTGATTTTACAGGGTTAGTTCATGGTGATTTTACAGGGTTGGTTCATGGTGATTTTACAGGGTTGGTTCACGGTGATTTTACAGGATTGGTTCACGGTGATTTTACAGGGTTGGTTCATGGTGATTTTACAGGGTTGGTTCATGGAGATTTTACAGGGTTAGTTCATGGTGATTTTACAGGGTTGGTTCACGGTGATTTTACAGGATTGGTTCATGGTGATTTTACAGGGTTGGTTCATGGTGATTTTACAGGATTGGTTCATGGAGATTTTACAGGATTGGTTCATGGTGATTTTACAGGGTTAATTCATAGAGATTTTACAGGGTTAGTTAATGGAGATTTTACAGGGTTAGTTCATGGAGATTTTACAGGGTTAGTTCATGGTGATTTTACAGGATTGGTTCATAGAGATTTTACAGGGTTAGTTCATAGAGATTTTACAGGATTGGTTCATGGTGATTTTACAGGGTTAGTTCATGGAGATTTTACAGGGTTAGTTCATGGAGATTTTACAGGGTTAGTTCATGGTGATTTTACAGGGTTAGTTCATGGTGACTTTACAGGATTGGTTCATGGAGATTTTACAGGGTTAGTTCATGGTGATTTTACAGGATTGGTTCATGGAGATTTTACAGGATTGGTTCATGGTGATTTTACAGGGTTAGTTCATGGTGATTTTACAGGGTTAGTTCATGGAGATTTTACAGGGTTAGTTCTTGGTGATTTTACAGGATTGGTTCATGGAGATTTTACAGGGTTAGTTCATGGAGATTTCACAGGGTTGGTTCATGGAGATTTTACAGGGTTACTTCATGGAGATTTTACAGGGTTAGTTCATGGTGATTTTACAGGATTGGTTCATGGTGATTTTACAGAGTTAGTTCATGGTGATTTTACAGGGTTAGTTCATGGTGATTTTACAAGGTTAGTTCATGGTGATTTTACAGGATTGGTTCATAGAGATTTTACAGGGTTAGTTCATGGTGATTTTACAGGATTAGTTCATAGAGATTTTACAGGATTGGTTCATGGTGATTTTACAGGGTTAGTTCATGGTGATTTTACAGGGTTAGTTCATAGAGATTTTACAGGGTTAGTTCATGGTGATTTTACAGGATTGGTTCATAGAGATTTTACAGGGTTAGTTCATAGAGATTTTACAGGGTTAGTTCATGGAGATTTTACAGGGTTAGTTCATGGTGATTTTACAGGGTTAGTTCATGGTGATTTTACAGGGTTAGTTCATGGAGATTTTACAGGGTTAGTTCATGGAGATTTTACAGGGTTGGTTCATGGTGATTTTACACGGTTAGTTCATGGTGATTTTACAGGATTGGTTCATGGTGATTTTACAGGGTTAGTTCATGGTGATTTTACAGGATTGGTTCATAGAGATTTTACAGGATTAGTTCATGGAGATTTTACAGGGTTAGTTCATGGAGATTTTACAGGGTTGGTTCATGGTGATTTTACAGGGTTAGTTCATGGTGATTTTACAGGGTTAGTTCATGGTGATTTTACAGGATTGGTTCATAGAGATTTTACAGGGTTAGTTCATGGTGATTTTACAGGATTGGTTCATAGAGATTTTACAGGGTTAGTTCATGGAGATTTTACAGGGTTAGTTCATGGAGATTTTACAGGGTTGGTTCATGGTGATTTTACAGGGTTAGTTCATGGTGATTTTACAGGATTGGTTCATAGAGATTTTACAGGGTTAGTTCATGGAGATTTTACAGGGTTAGTTCATGGAGATTTTACAGGGTTGGTTCATGGTGATTTTACAGGGTTAGTTCATGGTGATTTTACAGGGTTAGTTCATGGTGATTTTACAGGATTGGTTCATAGAGATTTTACAGGGTTAGTTCATGGAGATTTTACAGGGTTGGTTCATGGTGATTTTACAGGGTTAGTTCATGGTGATTTTACAGGGTTAGTTCATGGTGATTTTACAGGGTTAGTTCATGGTGATTTTACAGGATTGGTTCATAGAGATTTTACAGGGTTAGTTCATAGAGATTTTACAGGGTTAGTTCATGGAGATTTTACAGGGTTAGTTCATGGTGATTTTACAGGGTTAGTTCATGGAGATTTTACAGGGTTAGTTTTACAGGGTTTGCATTGGAACGAGATAGGATCAGACAGGCTAGGAAGGTGTGTGTCTGGAGTAAGGGGAGATACGAAGAAGTCAGGAAGTTACTTGGACAAATAAACTGGAAGGAGGCATTCTTAGGGAAAAGTACCGAAGGAAGGTGGCGGATATTCAAGGAATGTTTGTCTGGCGCTCTGCATGACAATGTTCCGATAAGGCAAGGGGGTTTTGGTAGGTCGCGGGAACCGTGGTGCACGAAGGCTGTGTTGAACCTAGTCAGGAGGAAAAGGAAGGTGTACAAAAGGTTCAGGGAACTAGGAGAGGTTAAGGATCTTGAAGAATATAAGGACTGTAGAAAGGAGGTTAAAAGGGAAATTAGGAGAGCCAGAAGGGGTCATGAGAAGACCTTGGCGGGTAAGATTAAGGAAAATCCCAAGGCCTTCTATAAGTATGTGAAAGGTAAAAGGGTGAGAAGGGAAAGGATAGGACCTATAAAAGGTGAAGGGGGAAAGGTCTGTGTAGAACCAGAAGAAATGGCGGAGGTGCTTAATGAGTACTTTGCATCAGTATTCACAGTGGAAGCTGATTTGGGAGATCTTGCTATGGACTTGCAGCAGGTGGAAAAGATTGAATACGTGGACATTAAGGAGGAGGATGTGTTAGAACGTTTGAATTCTATCAAGGTAGATAAGTCGCCGGGACCAGATGGGATGTACCCCAGGATACTGTGGGAGGCCAGGGAAGTGATTGCAGAGCCCTTGGCGATGATCTTTGCGTCGTCAATGGAGACGGGAGAGGTTCCGGAAGATTGGAGGATTGCGGATGTAGTCCCTATTTTCAAGAAAGGGAACAGAGATAGCCCGGGAAATTACCGCCCGGTGAGTCTGACCTCAGTGGTTGGTAAGCTGATGGAGAGGCTTCTGAGGGACAAGATTTACGACCATTTGGAGAGGTTTGACATGATCAGGAATAGTCAGCATGGATTTGTCAAGGGCAGGTCGTGCCTTACGAGCCTAGTTGAGTTCTTCGATAATGTGACTGAACACATTGACGAAGGAAGTGCCATGGACGTAGTGTACATGGACTTCAGCAAGGCTTTTGATAAGGTCCCCCATGCAAGACTTCTTGAGAAGGTGAGAGGGCATGGGATCCAAGGGCCTTTGGCCTTGTGGATCCAGAACTGGCTTGCCTGCAGAAGGCAGAGAGTGGTTGTGGATGGGTCTTTTTCGGACTGGAGGTCAGTCACCAGTGGGGTGCCCCAGGGATCTGTTCTGGGACCCTTGCTGTTTGTCATTTTCATAAATGACCTGGATGAGGAAGTGGAGGGATGGGTTAGCAAGTTCGCTGATGACACGAAGGTCGGCGGTGTTGTGGATGGTCTGGAAGGATGTCAAAAGTTGCAGCAGGACATAGATAGGATGCAGGAATGGGCGGAGAAGTGGCAGATGGACTTCAACGCGGACAAATGTGTAGTCGTCCATTTCGGCAGAACCAACGGGATGAACGAGTACACTATTAAGGGCAGGGGTCTTAGTAGCATTGAAGAGCAGAAGGATCTCGGGGTCCGGGTTCACAGGACTCTTAAATCGGCCTCGCAGGTGGAGGAGGTGGTCAAGAAGGCGTATGGTGTACTGGCCTTCATTAATCGAGGGATTGAGTTTCGGAGTCGGGAGGTAATGCTGCAAATTTACAGGACCCTTGTCAGGCCTCATTTGGAGTACTGTGCGCAGTTCTGGTCGCCTCACTATAGGAAAGACGTAGAAGCTATTGAAAGGGTGCAGAGGAGATTTACAAGGATGTTGCCTGGACTGGGAGGCATGCCTTATGAAGATAGGTTGAGGGAGCTGGGACTCTTTTCCCTGGAGAGGCGAAGGTTGAGAGGCGACCTGATAGAAGTTTATAAAATATTGAGAGAAATAGATAGGGTGGACTCTCAGAGGCTATTTCCCCGGGTTGAAATGGTCGCTACGAGAGGACACAGATTTAAGGTGCGGTGAGGGAAGTACAGAGGTGATGTTAGGGGTAAGTTTTTCACTCAGAGGGTGGTGAGTGAATGGAATAGGCTGCCGTCGTCGGTGGTGGAGGCGAACTCGCTGGGGTCTTTTAAAAGACTTCTGGATGAGTATATGGGGTTTAATGGGATTGGGGGTTATAGATAGGTCTATAGATTGGTGGGGTTGATGTGATCGGCGCAACTCGAGGGCCGAAGGGCCTGTTTGTGCTGTAATGTTCTATTTATTTACTTCATGGTGATTTCACAGGGTTAGTTCATGGTGATTTTACAGGGTTAGTTCATGGTGATTTTACAGGGTTAGTTCATGGTGATTTTACAGGGTTAGTTCAGGGTGATTTTACAGGATTGGTTCATAGAGATTTTACAGGGTTAGTTCATAGAGATTTTACAGGGTTAGTTCATGGAGATTTTACAGGGTTAGTTCATAGAGATTTTACAGGGTTAGTTCATGGTGATTTTACAGGATTGGTTCATAGAGATTTTACAGGGTTAGTTCATAGAGATATTACAGGGTTAGTTCATGGAGATTTTACAGGGTTAGTTCATGGAGATTTTACAGGGTTAGTTCATGGTGATTTTACAGGGTTAGTTCATGGACATTTTACAGGGTTAGTTCATGGTGATTTTACAGGGTTGGTTCAAGGTGATTTTACAGGGTTAGTTCATGGAGATTTTACAGGGTTAGTTCAGGGAGATTTTACAGGGTTAGTTCATGGTGATTTTACAGGGTTAGTTCATGGACATTTTACAGGGTTAGTTCATGGTGATTTTACAGGGTTGGTTCAAGGTGATTTTACAGGGTTAGTTCATGGTGATTTTACAGGGTTAGTTCATGGTGATTTTACAGGGTTAGTTCATGGAGATTTTACAGGGTTAGTTCATAGAGATTTTACAGGGTTAGTTCATGGTGATTTTACAGGATTGGTTCATAGAGATTTTACAGGGTTAGTTCATGGTGATTTTACAGGGTTAGTTCATGGTGATTTTACAGGGTTAGTTCATGGTGATTTTACAGGGTTAGTTCATGGAGATTTTACAGGGTTAGTTCATGGAGATTTTACAGGGTTGGTTCATGGTGATTTTACAGGGTTAGTTCAAGGTGATTTTACAGGGTTAGTTCATGGTGATTTTACAGGGTTAGTTCATGGTGATTTTACAGGGTTAGTTCATGGTGATTTTACAGGATTGGTTCATAGAGATTTTACAGGGTCAGTTCATAGAGATTTTACAGGGTTAGTTCATGGAGATTTTACAGGGTTAGTTCATGGTGATTTTACAGGGTTAGTTCATGGTGATTTTATAGGGTTAGTTCATGGAGATTTTACAGGGTTAGTTCATGGAGATTTTACAGGGATGGTTCATGGTGATTTTACAGGGTTGGTTCATGGTGATTTTACAGGGTTGGTTCATGGTGATTTTACAGGGTTGGTTCATGGTGATTTTACAGGATTGGTTCATAGAGATTTTACAGGGTTAGTTCATGGAGATTTTACAGGGTTGGTTCATGGTGATTTTACAGGGTTAGTTCATGGTGATTTTACAGGATTGGTTCATGGTGATTTTACAGGGTTAGTTCATGGTGATTTTACAGGATTGGTTCATGGTGATTTTACAGGGTTAGTTCATAGAGATTTTACAGGGTTAGTTCATGGTGATTTTACAGGGTTGGTTCATGGTGATTTTACAGGGTTAGTTAATAGAGATTTTACAAGGTTAGTTCATGGTGATTTTACAGGGTTGGTTCATGGTGATTTTACAGGGTTAGTTCATGGTGATTTTACAGGGTTAGTTCATGGTGATTTTCCAGGATTAGTTCATGGTGATTTTACAGGGTTAGTTCATGGTGATTTTACAGGGTTAGTTCATGGAGATTTTACAGGATTGGTTCATGGTGATTTTACAGGGTTAGTTCATGGTGATTTTACAGGGTTAGTTCATGGAGATTTTACAGGGTTAGTTCATGGTGATTTTACAGGATTGGTTCATGGTGATTTTACAGGGTTAGTTCATGGTGATTTTAAGGGTTAGTTCATGGTGATTTTACAGGGTTAGTTCATGGTGATTTTACAGGGTTAGGTCATAGAGATTTTACAGGGTTAATTCATGGTGATTTTACAGGATTGGTTCATGGTGATTTTACAGGATTGGTTCATGGAGATTTTACAGGGTTAGTTCATGGAGATTTTCCAGGATTAGTTCATGGTGATTTTCCAGGGTTATTTCTTGATGATTTTACAGGGTTAGTTCATGGTGATTTTACAGGATTAGTTCATGGAGATTTTACAGGGTTAGTTCATGGTGATTTTCCAGGATTAGTTCATGGTGATTTTCCAGGGTTAGTTCATGGTGATTTTCCAGGGTTAGTTCATGGTGATTTTACAGGGTTAGTTCATGGTGATTTTACAGGGTTAGTTCATGGTGATTTTACGGGGTTAGTTCATGGTGATTTTACAGGGTTAGTTCATGGTGATTTACAGGATTGGTTCATGATGATTTTACAGGGTTAGTTCATGGTGATTTTACAGGGTTAGTTCATGGTGATTTTACAGGGTTAGTTCATGGTGATTTTACAGGGTTAGTTCATAGAGATTTTACAGGGTTAGTTCATGGTGATTTTACAGGATTGGTTCATGGTGATTTTACAGGATTGGCTCATTGTGATTTTACAGGGTTAGTTCATAGAGATTTAACAGGGTTAATTCATGGTGATTTTACAGGGTTAGTTCATGGTGATTTTACAGGGTTAGTTCATAGAGATTTTACAGGGTTAGTTCATGGTGATTTTACAGGATTGGTTCATGGTGATTTTACAGGATTGGCTCATTGTGATTTTACAGGGTTAGTTCATAGAGATTTAACAGGGTTAATTCATGGTGATTTTACAGGATTGGTTCATGGTGATTTTATAGGAGTGGTTCATGGATATTTTACAGGGTTAGTTCATGGAGATTTTCCAGGATTAGTTCATGGTGATTTTCCAGGGTTAGTTCATGATGATTTTACAGGGTTAGTTCATGGTGATTTTACAGGATTGGTTCATGGTGATTTTACAGGATTGGTTCATGGAGATTTTACAGGGTTAGTTCATGGAGATTTTCCAGGATTAGTTCATGGTGATTTTCCAGGGTTATTTCTTGATGATTTTACAGGGTTAGTTCATGGTGATTTTACAGGATTAGTTCATGGAGATTTTACAGGGTTAGTTCATGGTGATTTTCCAGGATTAGTTCATGGTGATTTTCCAGGGTTAGTTCATGGTGATTTTCCAGGGTTAGTTCATGGTGATTTTACAGGGTTAGTTCATGGTGATTTTACAGGGTTAGTTCATGGTGATTTTACGGGGTTAGTTCATGGTGATTTTACAGGGTTAGTTCATGGTGATTTACAGGATTGGTTCATGGTGATTTTACAGGGTTAGTTCATGGTGATTTTAAGGGTTAGTTCATGGTGATTTTACAGGGTTAGTTCATGGTGATTTTACAGGGTTAGTTCATAGAGATTTTACAGGGTTAGTTCATGGTGATTTTACAGGATTGGTTCATGGTGATTTTACAGGATTGGTTCATTGTGATTTTACAGGGTTAGTTCATAGAGATTTAACAGGGTTAATTCATGGTGATTTTACAGGATTGGTTCATGGTGATTTTATAGGAGTGGTTCATGGATATTTTACAGGGTTAGTTCATGGAGATTTTCCAGGATTAGTTCATGGTGATTTTCCAGGGTTAGTTCATGATGATTTTACAGGGTTAGTTCATGGTGATTTTACAGGATTAGTTCATGGAGATTTTACAGGGTTAGTTCATGGTGATTTTCCAGGATTAGTTCATGGTGATTTTCCAGGATTAGTTCATGGAGATTTTACAGGGTTAGTTCATGGTGATTTTCCAGGATTAGTTCATGGTGATTTTCCAGGGTTAGTTCATGGTGATTTTCCAGGGTTAGTTCATGGTGATTTTACAGGGTTAGTTCATGGTGATTTTACAGGGTTGGTTCATGGTGATTTTCCAGGGTTAGTTCATGGTGATTTTACAGGGTTAGTTCATGGTGATTTTCCAGGGTTAGTTCATGGTGATTTTACAGGGTTAGTTCATGGTGATTTTACAGGGTTGGTTCATGGTGATTTTACAGGGTTAGTTCATGGAGATTTTACAGGATTGGTTCATGGAGATTTTACAGGATTAGTTCATGGTGATTTTCCAGGGTTAGTTCATGGTGATTTTACAGGGTTGGTTCATGGTGATTTTACAGGGTTAGTTCATAGAGGTTTTACAGAATTGGTTCATGGAGATTTTACAGGGTTGCACATCCTGAACTGAATTGTAACATTTGGGAAATTGATTGAAATGTGTCTGATTTGTATTATCCAGCAGGAATGCTGCATTCAGGCAGATTAATACTCCTCCCTGTTGGACAGACTAACTCCCAATGTAGCTGCTCAATACTAACAATTTCCTTTATGAAAATCAGTGAAACAAACTACAATAAGTTACAGAGGGAAAGCAGCAATTTAGAACCATCTCACACCATTTGTGAAGTTACAGTGAGGGAGCACTGAGCTGAATTTGATGCAGTGGTTTGGCAGCCTCACCTCCTGTCCCCCTCATACAGCGACAAGCTTAATGACCCCCTTGATTTCAGTGTGTGATCATAGAAATTTTCTATCAGATCCAAGAGGAATGAGGAGCTGCTGATGGAGCCAGGTGTTGAAAATGATGAGGGGTTTGAATGGAACAAGTAGAGAGAGAGAGTATTTTCAGTGTGGGCTGATGGGAGGCTCAGTAACCAGGGAACACATGTTAAAGAATCAGAAGCAAGAGGAGAATTTTTAAACGCAGCAAGTTGTGATTTGGAATGTTCCAGAAGCAGATTCAATAATAACTTTCAAGAAGGAATTGGTTAAGTCCTTAATGGGAAAACACTGGAGGGCGTTCTCAAACAGCGAGGGCAGTGCGACAGAGTAGATAGTTCTTTGAAATGTTATCTCTATTCAGCGGGGGCTGAAAGGCCTCTTTATGTGAAGTGTCAGCAATTTGAACCGATGACAAATGTTCTTGCCATCGAGGGCGGGCATCTGCTCAAGTGTGAACAGCAAGGCTGAAGAATTATTGATGCATCGGAACAGTTACTTGAAAGCAGAATCAACAACCAGAACTGAGACAGTTCTTGAACTTTGATCCAAGGTGAACATTCCTGAAGGATGAGATGCCCAGCGTCAAAGAGCAAATCCAGACTTTAAAAACAGGAGAATTCTGTGGAACGGATTGAGGATCTGATGATGGATTTGAAGAGTCAAAGGAATAATCGATAAACACGGAAGGAAGATTGGTCCCAGAACTGAGGGTCCAGGTGAAATTGTGAAACGTATAAAAGAGTTCTGCAGAAAACTCTGAAACAAAAACTCAACTGCTGAGCTGAATACAAAATTCATCATCTCATAGAACATAGAACATTACAGCGCAGAACAGGCCCTTCGGCCCACGATGTTGCGCCGACCAGTTACAAAACAATGACCCACTAGCCTAAACCAATCCCTTTTCGTCCATAAACCTATCCACAGATCTCTTAAACGCCCCCAAACTCGGCGCATTTACAACTGCAGCAGGCAGGGCATTCCAGTCCCTCACCACCCTCTGGGTAAAGAACCTACCCCTGACATCCGTCCTATAACTACCACCCCTTAATTTAAAGCCATGCCCCCTCGTGCTAGCTTTCTCCATCCGAGGAAAAAGGCTATCACTGTCCACCCTATCTAAACCTCTAATCATCTTATATGTTTCAATAAGATCCCCTCTTAGCCGCCTTCTTTCCAGCGAAAACAACCCCAAATCCCTCAGTCTCTCCTCATAGGACCTCCCCTCCATACCAGGCAACATCCTGGTAAACCTCCTCTGCACCCTCTCCAAAGCCTCCACATCCTTCCTATAATGTGGGGACCAGAACTGCACACAGTACTCCAAGTGTGGCCGCACCAGAGTTGTGTACAGTTGCAACATGACGCTGCGACTCCTAAATTCAATCCCCGTACCAATAAACGCCAAGACACCGTATGCCTTCTTAACAACCTTATCTTATTGATTCCCAACCTTCAGGGATCTATGTACATATACATCTAGATCCCTCTGCTCATCCACACTATTCAAAGTCCTCCCGTTAGCCCTATACTCAACACATCTGTTATTCCTACCAAAGTGAATTACCTCACACTTCTCCGCATTAAACTCCATCCGCCACCTCTCGGCCCAGCTCTGCAACCTGTCCAAGTCTTCCTGCAAACTATGACACCCTTCCTCACTATCTACCACACCTCCTACTTTGGTGTCATCAGCAAATTTACTAATCCACCCAACTATACCCTCATCCAGATCATTAATAAAAATTACAAACAGCAGTGGCCCCAAAACAGATCCCTGAGGCACACCACTCGTAACCAAACTCCATGATGAATATTTACCATCAACCACCACTCTCTGTCTCCTATCTGCTAGTCAATTCCTGATCCAATTTCCTAGATTACCCCCAATCCCATACATCTGCATTTTCTGCAGAAGCCTACCATGGTGATCCTTATCAAACGCCTTACTAAAATCCATATACACCACGTCCACTGCCTTACCCCCATCCACCTCTTTGGTCACTTTCTCAAAAAACTCAATAAGGTTAGTAAGGCACGACCTACCCGCTACAAAACCATGCTGACTATCTCCAATCAATTCATTACTCTCCAAATAACTATAAATCCTGTCCCTAATAATTTTTTCTAAAACCTTGCCCACAACGGAAGTGAGACTCACCGGTCTATAATTCCCGGGGAAGTCTCTGTTCCCCTTCTTAAACAATGGGACAACATTCGCTATCCTCCAATCTTCCGGTACTATACCAGAGGCCAACAATGACCTGAAGATCAGAGCCAGAGGCTCTGCAATCACTTCTCTTGCCTCCTAGAGGATCCTAGGGTAGATCACATCCGGACCAGGGGACTTATCTATTTTCAATCCCTCAAGAATATCCAGCACATCCTCCTTATCTCAACAAACTACTGGGAACGACGGCTCCATTTTTTGAAATATCAATCTCAATGTTCATCGCACTGAGCCACAAGGAAAGGAAACACATCATGTAAACCAGCTGGGAGTTTGTCCTTCTGTAAAAAATGGGATAAATCTACAACCATACATAACAAAAAATGGGGAATTGGCAAAGAGCCATTTCATGTCAAGAATGGGAAAAGAGGGTGGAAAAACAGCAAGTTCCCACAACAACCTCCAGTTCAACAATGTACACATGCAGTGTCAGAGATCAGCACCCCTCTGACAACAGTTAAACAGATAGGAGAGGATTATAAAGCTTCCAGGCTGCGTATATCTATGAATGTAGAGACTCACTGGGGGGAGATGGGATATTAATAATGTTGTAAATACATCAGGTAAACTGGGATAACTTGTAGTGTTGAGGAGCAGAAGAATCTTGGGGTCTGGGTCCACAGGACTCTTAAATCGGCCTCGCAGGTGGAGGAGGTGGTCAAGAAGGCGTATGGTGTACTGGCCTTCATTAATCGAGGGATTGAGTTTAGGAGTCGGGAGGTAATGCTGCAACTTTATAAGACCCTTGTCAGACCCCACTTGGAGTACTGTGCGCAGTTCTGGTCACCTCACTACAGGAAGGATGTGGAAGCTACTGAGAGGGTGCAGAGGAGATTTACAAGGATGTTGCCTGGACTGGGAGGCATGCCTTATGAAGATAAGTTGAGGGAGCTGGGACTCTTTTCCCTGGAGAGGAGAAGGTTGAGAGGCGACCTGATAGAAGTTTATAAAATGTTGAGAGGAATAGATAGGGTGGACTCTCAGAGGCTATTTCCCAGGGCTGAAATGGTCGCTATGAGAGGACACAGATTTAAGGTGCGGGGAGGGAAGTACAGAGGAGATGTTAGGGGTAAGTTTTTCACTCAGAGGGTGGTGAGTGAATGGAATTGGCTGCTGTTGGTGGTGGTGGAGGCGAACTCGCTGGGGTCTTTTAAAAGACTTCTGGATGAGTATATGGGATTTAATGGGATTGGGGGTTATAGATAGGTCTATAGATTGGTGGGGTTGATGTGATCGGCGCAACTCGAGGGCCGTAGGGCCTGTTTGTGCTGTAGTGTTCTATGTAAATATGTTAGATATGCTGGGAGAGGTATAGTGTAAGGGTCAGGCACATGAAGTGTCAATGTGGGACAGAGTACAGTATCACCCACACAGTGATGTAAGTGAACACATGCGCCACCCCACAGGGTGGGATTTAAGAGTCCTGTGGACCCAGACCCCAAGATTCTTCTGCTCCTCAACACTACAAGTGTTGGACAGAGCAGTGTGTAGAAGCAAGCCCGGAGACATCTCCTAACTTTTATTTACTTTCACTGTACCAATTATATAATTTGTATCACTTAATAAGTACTTACTGTTAGACTATGTAAGGCTACATATACCTTCATCAGAACCACCAAACTCCACCCAACACCTTACAACAGACACCAGGCTGGCCCTGATCCTGTCACAGGGATGGGGATAGAGTTCTGGCTTTGGGCATTAAGGAAATTGAGTTTAAATTGTGTTGGTTAGGTTACAATTCTCATTTCTGCTCAAACCAATCGCATATTCCCAAATGTAAATCTTCCATGAACCAGGAGCCAGTTTGTGAATGGAGTCGGCTTCTAGTCTTTAAAACCAGTGTTGAAGATCTGAGGAACTCAGTCAGCCTAATGACACAGTGAGCACGTGACAGGAGTAGACACAGCCCCCAGGACCCTCACTCTGATTTAGCTCCTGTCCCGTTGTACAAAGAACAACCCAGCACGGGAAACAGGCCCTTCTTTTAATTCAGCCACAATTAACTGTGAATATTATCTGCTGCATCAAGCAGTGTAACCATTTGCCAACCAGATCACTGGAACAAAGAGAAGTCCATCTTAATGGGAACACACAGCATGAGGGATATTCAGAGCCTGTGTCCTGTGGCGCAGTCCCCAGAATGTGGCAGAGATATAGAAATTTAATTTAAAACAGCACAAGGCGGAATGTTACTGAGCAAATCCATTTCCACTTCAGAAGCTGTGTCCGGGGAAATCCAATTCACTTTGGAATCTGCAGTTACAAAGAAACAAGTCACACTTCAAGTCTGCCAATGATGATCTTAGCAGGGCCTTGCAATCAGATACATCTATCCCCTAGCACTGGAACGATACCAACAGAGCGAGCAAGATTCTCTCTCAAGTTTTCTAATTGCTGTTTGTGATGAAGGAATCACTGCTATTGTTGGCCAGTGTCACACAGTGAGCACGTG